>NMRB01003312.1:2068-27159 GCA_002633025.1 Notospermus geniculatus | reverse complement strand
GGGGGAGGGAGGGAGAGTAGTCACGCCTTAAACATTATGCAAAGAGAACATCAATTGGGCCCCGGCTTACGATATTAGGTCAATACGAATGTCCGAGTGTGTGTGGTACAGGGCACTCTCGACAAACGGCGAGTTTGCCCGAAATGGGTTAAAGATTGGCAAGGTGACAAATACTTAGGCAGAATTGGATTACTTCCACACAACTTTAATCTCTGGCGCACAGGCCTTTTTCTCTGACATGCATTTTGGAACGACACGGCGATCCTTGTATAGCCTGTAGCCGCCAGCAGCAGACGAATGACTGATTGAATTACTGAAGAATTCGTGTGTGAAATTTTCGGCGCAATTTTTTTTTGAAACTCGCTTTACGAAGGAGGCTGAAAATCTGCAGGAGACAAGTCAGGTGCCTGCCACCACCCGCCTATTTTTTGCTTTCTTCATTACAACTCTCTAATCCACATATTCAGCGTGCAAAAAGTGCACTAAATACTACTTCCGACGTTGACCAGGGCTCTTTGTCACCATTTTGAAATCGTTTCATAAGCGTTCATTTTCATGATTTTGCCCGCCGGCTGCTTCAGTGTCAGCCATGTTTAATACTAATTCCATCCACTACCACTGATGGCAGCAGCTAACAGCCATACTGTAGAAATTCTATGAAATCTCACATGTGTTCACTGCCAAAGTTAACGCCCCAGCAGCGGTGGCGTCGACGTGCGGCGAATCGCGGAACTGACGCAGGCTGGCATGACGTTACGTCGTCTTTTTCTGCACTGTGTATAGACCTGATAAATAGGGCCGAATCGGTTAATGTCGTCTTGGGTATAACAGAAATATACCCAGGTTCAGTGTCGTCCCACGAAAGTATACCCTGGGAAGTATACCCACTACTGTAGTTTTGAGCCTAGTACGTTAGGAATGGATCTCGTGGCCGCCATTTTGTTTCTCGCTTCAACTGAGACGGCGGATTTGCAATCAATATCGCCAAAATACCAGTCAATATTGTCAGCATGGGTCAACTCTTGTCTTAATGGCCCAACTTATGGCAAGGTAAGCTCACAATTTCAAAGAAATGAGCAAACGAACAACGCCGATCTGCGTCATATTTTTTTCAGTGTCGTGCGTTGATCCAGGTCCGCATCGACGTTACATCAGCCGTGCTGCGGAGTACTGCGGATTTGAGTGACGATAAACAGCACGAAAAATTCTCTGATGACTTTTGGTACGATATAAAAATGGTGCCCGTCGTGTCGGGCGCGAGAACGATGTTTTTCGGCTTGTCATGCTTGTTATGTGACATTTGCGAGAACAATCTCGTCTTCAGGTGCTGTATCCAATCCTGGGTATACTTTTGTAGATCGAACTACATGTATACCCAGGGTATAGTTTTGTGGGACGACATTGAACCTACCCAGGACGATATTAACTGATTCAGCAGAAATAGGCCTATGCATTGAATGAGAGGGCTGGTCACGAATTTTTAATGGTAAACAATAGCTCAAGAAGGTAATTACCAGGATTCGCAAATCTTGGAGCCATGCAAAGCACAATGACGCATAACTTGATGAAAGATGACATGTTGCTAAAATGCATGCTTTGGGGTATGGTTCGTATGGTTTTTTGCTCGGCCGTCAGTATCTGAAATAGATGAGCGATAAATGGTTAATTGATATTCGTATGTGAATTAAAATTTACCAGTTTTATAAGGGAGTGTTCGCAAACCCCCGAGACGCCAACGCGAACGCCAATTCCATTGTTCGATGCCGCGAAGAGAGATAGGATAAGTAGTTGGCTTCGGCGTTTCTGGGGCTTTGCAATAACTCTTTAATACACCGCACGTAACGTGTATTGCTTGCAGCTTTTAGGCCTACAATACACCGCACGTAACGCGTATTGCTTGTAGGTTTTAGACCCACAATACACCACACGTAACGTGTGTTGCTTGCAGGTTTACGCCGCACGTAATGTGTATTACTTGCGGGTTCTATTAATACACTGCGCGTAACGTGTATTAGGTGCGGACATTACGTGCGTGTTTTGTAATACCACATACCTGTATTACTAAATAGGTAGGCCTCTTTACACAGCCCGTAACGTGTTTTAGGCCTCGTTTACACGGACACGCGTAGGGCGTAGAGCGTAGAGCGGAACGCGGTAACGCCAGCAGTGACTGTTCACACGTGATGCTTTTTTCTGTGACGGTTTTGAGACGTCGACGAGACGTCAAGAAATGACGTGTGATGAGTCTGGCGAGATTTCAGGGCATGTAGAAAACGCTGATATCCGGATATCGCGGATATTCGAAAACGCGGAAACTCGAAAACGCGGATATACAAAAAAATAAATGACGATATACTGAATAAATTTGGTTGTCGAGGTATTATAGACATATTACAACTCAAGATATAATGGAAGTTCCCATCTGGGACCATCGGTAGATGACTGGGCATACCAGCGCCGAAGGCGCGATGACGGCGGTTCCGCCGACCGGAAAACTGTAATTATAAACAGAAGCCGTTAGAAGCGAATTCCTGACTAACTCCACCATTTTCGCTTATTACACATACAGCGGCAACAGCTTTCGTTACTGGTAAGTTTATGCACTTGTCATTGACCTTGGCAACAACGGACTTCTTGGTTTGGCATTACCATGCTGGAAGCGACCAACATGGTGAACCTCACCAACAGAGAAGTACTGAAGAAGAATCAAATTGTTGATTACCTGACCACACTAATTCTGGACAGAAGAGATCCGTTTCTTCAAAGTTTTGTCGTGTCGATGTGTGTAGTGACGCTTAGATAACACGATCTGGCCACGGCTTAACGATGGCAACTTCCTGTGCTCAACAACATCAAAACTAGGCCTTCAACCTGAATAAGTAAGAATTAAAACGGTGATTAAGCTAAACGCCCTTTGTGAAATCGGCCCTCGGTGTGTAACCCAGCGTGATTCCTATGCTATGGAACTTCTTTACTTACAGCCGCACGTGGGATCATCATGACGTCATCCCATGACGCTGTTGGCGTGCACTGATGCAGGCCTATCCAGTGACACTATGTTGACACTGTGACCATGGTTACGTGACGACACTTCACTTGGTATGAAGTTCCGACCGAATTTTACACTTTGAGAGTAGGCTATGTTGATGTTTCAAGTGGCAAAGATGGCGGCTTTTAATATGCTACATGTACGAGGGACGATAATTCGCCGCTAGTGTCAAGTGTGTAATAGAGGCTATGCACGTGACGTCATCAGCGAGGTGACGCCATGTTGGATGGAACGTTGTGACATGCTGACGCAGTGCATCTGACCACGTGCTCCGTCCATTTTCCATCCAACACGTGGCGTCATACCCGTTGATGACGTCATTTGATGACGTCAGTGCATAGCCTCTATAGCTCTTCCACATTGACAGATCGGGGCGGGGGGGGGGATTCCGAATAAAAAAACGCATTTCCTTGGACTACGGCCCTTAAGATGCCAGGAATTCGCGTCTAACGGCTTCTGTTTATAATTACAATTTTGCGGTCGGCGGTACCGCCGTCATCGCGCCTTCGGCGCTGGTATGCTCAGCCATCTACCGACGGTCCCAGATGGGACCTTCCATTATATCTTGAGTTGTATTATGTGTATAATACCTCGACAACTAAATTTATTTAGTATATCTTCATTTATTTTTATTATATCGTCATTTATTTCCGCGTTTTCGAATATCCGCCATATCCGGATATCCGGCGGATATCCGCGTTTTCTACATGCCCTAGATTTCAAGATAAGTTTCAAACGGTCAATTACAATGCCGACGTCAACTGGATGCGTCACCGCAACGAATTTGATCAACAAGCTAAAATTGTTTAACTTATCTACCTTTCTACAATGCATATCAAGAAATTTATCTCATTTGCGCCAAATCGACGACAGGTAGCGCTGCTCCCAATGCATTAACTGAATTTTACGCCCGATTTTGCGCATAAAATGCTCCTTGAAGGAAAACTCGCTGCATGAAAACGATGGGTAAAATTCCCAATCTGTCACAAAGAGTCTTTAGAATTCAGTGGGCCGTCACAGAAGGCCGTGCTCTGAAAGGTTTTCCTGCCAATGAAGAGATTTGTTGCGAAAACACCACAAAATTAAATGGAAATAGCGGTCAATTCGCTCCTCAGGACAGGGGTTTCCCAACAATATCAGCCTGCTACATGTTTCCTCTGATAGAAATGTAACCGGTAAAAACGCCATCCATAAGGTGTGATATTCAAAAAGCAAATGAGCTTATCCCTGTTGTGATCGGTCCATCAAATCGACTGCCTTCTTTGTTTAAACATTTTGGCATGTTTATCATGTTGAGGACTTTGCGCATGCGCGAACTCACCCAGTAGTCTTGAACGTTAGTTGGGGTGTTGATATTTTGGGTGACTGGGAGGGGAATGTCGATGGTCGTCAGCTGCCCCTGCATTCAGAGAGACTTAGTGAAAGTCTCTCTGAATGCAGGGGCAGCTGACAGGGATCTGTGGTTATAAGTATTTATTAGCAAATGCAGATTTGTAGGGAAAGGAAGGGCTGGGGAGATTATTCGTCGTGCGACTGAAAGTGTTCAGCAAAAAAAATAAACAGAGACAAGCCAAATGGCAACAACGGTTCGCTGGCATGAGGCCGAGGGCGAGGGGCACAGGCCTAATGTACCGTAAATAGGCCTATCACTCAGTCAGCGCCACCATCGATGGCCAGAGAAACCATGCTTGTCTGTAGCCATCAGGAAGTTGCTATAATATTGGACATGTTGCATGTTGGAAGCCACGAGCATCCTATTTAAGATGTCCTACTTTCCTGTGTGGTGAGACCTGAATACAGGCGCTTATGCTACTGTATGTTTATTACCGTGACCTGGTTCATCCATGAACATACGATCGATGTAGTGTATACAGAGCAGTCAGGACGTGGCCAACGAGACTGTTTGAAATGTCCAAGACAAGTATTTGAATTATCTTAGTTATCAATTAAGCGTGGAAGTTGTTGCTTCACATGAAAGAATGAGTTGAAGTATAGTGGCTTACCTAATGAAGGGTTAGAAAAGGTATCACAATGGGTCTAATTTCTCAAGTGATGAAAAGAATGTCCACCATTTTTACTCTGCAACACCTGGTCCCCTGCCTGTTACAGCCGCTCCGCTATAGGCCTACAGTACANGTCCCACCCTACCTTGGCATTTTACCACCCTACCTTAGAAGTAGGCACCCTACCTTACAGCCCATTTTTAATGGTTTTCTGTGACACCCCCTACCTTAAATTGATGACCACCTTATCTTAATTTGCAATGTACGGTAATGGGCAACCCTGGAACTTCAAGAGTACCAACCTACCAACCTACCTTACGAAATCCTGTGCAGAACACTATACACGTCCACTTAACTTCGCCGATTGGGTGATCAATGAAACCGCTTCTTATCTTTTCAGTCACTAAGTGCCCTGGTACCGTAATAATTTCCTGTTTGACGTATTGCCCCATGGAGAGCTTGGTTGATGAACCATCGTTTTTGTTTTATTTAGGCCCTAGTCAAGTGTTCTTACAGGTGGCTGGTTTTCATTTCCCTCATGATACAGGAACTGTTATGACTTGTTCGATAAAATTTGCGTCGTTTTAATTACGCGAATGACAGGCCAGACGAGAAAGTGGCGAAAATAAATGGCACGCAAACAATTTGCTTCTACAGCAAGCTGTGTTGTCGGCCCACGCAGACACTTGAAGCGCAAGATATTAAGGGGAAGCTGTTTTTGTACATTTTCATATTGCTTAGAGCCAGGCCCCTCTGAGAAAAGCAATAAAGACACCCCAGTTGACTGTTGTATGGTCCAGTGTGATGATTCTGTTTTATAGAAACAGAAAATGAGAAAATTCCGAAGAATTACAGCGTGATTGCAGTACGTAGTAAAAAAAGAAATTCACCGAACATGAAAAACAGGTACAATTTTCTTGGAGAAGAAGCGTGTAAATGACATATTCAGGGAGTGGCAGCAATGTCACAAACCCATAGAACCTCGGGTGGCGAGGGTGTCTTGACCTGCACTTCATGTACACCTTATACGCTCAGTACACAAAGTAGTTCCAGGAAGTAAAATCCAAAAGTGTCATGGCTGTCCGTTTTGGAAAATCTGGCACAATATTCACATATTCACATGGCATATCAGCATACTACGTCATTAAAAACGGGTAACTACTTGAAGTCATTCCCGCTCTTCCCCGCTGGCGAATTTTGGCCTGCGACAAGGGACGAATGAAAAAATTCGTAGCTCCTCGTAACATTTCTTAGACCGTTGTCTATGTTCGCAGTGATTTTCTGGCTCGCAGAAAAATGTTCAAAAAGTTCAAAATTTGCCCACGACAACATTTTAGACGAAGTCAGTCGAAGTTACATCGTATATAGTCGCACCCATGTCGTACATGGTCGTGGACCCCTGCGACCAACTACATGTACGACTAACTACGACCATGTTCGCATCTTGTCGCAGTTCATTCGACCCTTGTGTCGCATGCAGCCGAACCCCACTATGATCCTTGTTGTCTTTGAGTCTCTTCACCACCGCCACCCACTGCTTGTCGTTCGCCATCGTGAGTAAAGTCCCGCCGTTATCCTCGCACTTTTTCTCCGCCTGGTCCACCTTGGTTTTGTTTTTGGGAAGGCTCATACACGTTTCCTCTTCAATCTCAATCTCACCTTTGGGACACTCGGCTGTCGAAGAAACGATTTTGGTTGTTTGATATCCATGCGGGGGTCACACATTCAACCTCGGCTCAAGGGCGGACGAGCAAACAGCCAAGTTCCGTGACGTCACCGTGGAACCTCCTTTGGCAAATAACTGTACGATGGTTTGTGTAATCAGTGTGACCTCGATGTGGCGCCGATGTTGAGTAACGCATGAAAAGCACATAGTGAATGAATTCCAATTAAGCGGGGATTGAGGTGGGTTTCTAAGTATGGTGCAAAGAGCGGATTTTTATGACAATTTTCATCGTTGTTGTTGTTAACAACTACATGTAGTTGTGTTGGACCTGAAGAATGTTCGTTGACTATTGCGACGAGCGGTGGATTATCACTCAGAGTTGTAAGTGTGAGTAGTTAGGCCTATGATGTATGAATAATTTTTTAACAGATGCAGGATTACTTTTTACATGTAAATTCTGTGGTAACAGTTTTGATTGGTCACAATTCAAATAATTGAGGCCTAAAAAGTGAGTTTATCATTTTTGGAGTATTCAGATAGCTGTTAAGTATCTAGAGGAGCTGTAGGTCCAAGTGATTAATGTTTAAAAGCAACATGGAACTGTGCACTTGTGTGGAAACTGTCAGTGATGTGGGTTAATGCATGAAGCTTGCAAGGCCAAATTTGTAATAAAATACGTGCCGGGGCAGTTTGAGCCATCCATTCCGGGGCACATTGAACTTGGCAATATATATATAAATGTTTTATTACCAAGAAATATTACAAGTAAAATTTACCTAGCCAAGGCTGAAGCGGAGCATTAATAGCCCTGGCACTACATCAGACCACAACCAGAACAACATAGAAAAGAACAAAATAATTAAGATTGGGATAGGAAAAGTAATTGGATATATAAACACAAGATGGAGGTAAGCAAGGTATTACTAACAAAGACATCAGCAATCACGGCAGAGAGACATATGGTGACAGCAATGGAGGAAAACAAAAATCATTGTTGGACCAGTAGTTTTTTTATAAATAAGAGACAGGAACTGACTAGTTAGTTTTAGTATTTTTTTACAAGTAGCAGTGTCAAGTCTTTTGGAGCCGTTCAGTAATAGGATGTATTTTTGATTGGAATTAAGCCGGTTATAAACCTGATTAAAATTAGGAATTTGTCCAAGGTTATTCATAAAATCACACCGCTCATTTGTGAATAATGTACAATTAAATAACAGATGCTTCGTGGTTTGGGTATTGAAACCACAGTCACAAGCAGGATCAGAAACCCAAGCAAAATTGTGTGCGTAAAGATGGCTTTTGAAAATCAAGTCACACTTGGACTTGTTGATAACAATTTCCTCTTCCCTAGTAAGATCCAGTTTCGACGTTGTAAAAGGGTTCTTCGCTCCATATAAAAATTTCCTTAGATTATATCTAAAAGAGTTACGGGTGGCAAAATTTTTTAGGTACACAGGTAATGTTTCCCATCTGACTATTGAGGAACAAACTGTGTCATACTACGTAGTTTTGAACTGCAATGAGGCGGTATAACAAAATTTCTTGAGTTTCTGGTCGTGCGCTGTGCCAAGTGATGACGGAAGGTAGCATAAATCTCGCTGACATAAACTGGGGATAACATCATATACTAAAACGAGTTTGTACTAAATGTGTATGTATATGTACTCATATACTAAAACTTGGCAATACACTAGTGGTTAAATTGAAATTGTGTTTAGATCAGTGGCCTATGACCAAAAGACTGTTTATAGGAGGAGCTGATTCCAGTTTATTCCACTGTAGTCTGTGACAAGCGACTTCGTAGTAGTGGAGGATTTTGATTGGAAGGTAGGAGCATTAAATGTTATTTTCAGTGCTCAGTTGCCATGGTTACTACCAGTTCAAAATTTGGAGCTAGTAGGCCTTGTTAAAAATCAACTTTTTCATATTGTTCATTCAGTAAACTATGTTATGGTTTTAATATAAGTTTTTGTGCCTAATTATTGTATTTCGTGAGTGGCTCAATGTGTCCCACTGCATGGTTCAAACTACCCCGGTAACGGGCCACGGGGCTTGTTGAGCCAGAAAAATTCTTTTTTTCACTTGCCCGTTTCATTGCTTTATTATTACAAAAGCCCAAAACATTCAATTGCAATAGTTAGCCAACAAACCAAACTGGATGATGGATGTGTTAGGATGGCTTAATCAACACAAGCAAAAAGTCCAGGGGCCAAAATTTACAAAGTGGCTCAATGTGCCCCGGCCTCCCCCCTATGGATATCGCTTCATGCGAGACGCGTGCGCCCTCTCCCCTAAATGTTGCCATGTATACTGCACCGATACCGGTACCGGTAACACATGAACATAAACAAACAAGATGGCGGCGTTAAGATAGGCTGCGCCAACTGCAGCCATTAACTTAAACTTGGGTTCCAGCCATTGCTGTGTTTACTTCTGGTTAAAAAAAGCTTCTTGGCATATTTTTCGGTCTGCATTATTAGTCTCTTTCATGCTTCTTATATGCACTACAACCACTTGTGAGCTGGCACCTGAGCTAAGCAAAAGGCACTAAATTCTCATTCTCATGCGCAGTTCTCCAGCTAGTGCAAACATGGTGGGAGGTAAAAAAATAATGGTGCCGTAGACGAAGCCACTTCCGTCTTGCAATATAAACCTGTCAAATATTCGCCCTCATCTAATTCTTCCTCTTGTTTCAGGTAGGCCTACAGAACTGAAGAGTCATCCCCGATCTCATCAGAGCACAAGTCAACTTGCTTTTTCAATCAAGGCCACTTTTCATGTCATCATCAACATGTCACTCACATACTAAGTCAATAAAATACAATAATCAGACGTGATTGCTTTTTTTTTTTTTACCCAAAAGTCACATGCCAGTGCCACAAAAAAAAAACATTTTGAACCCTGTCGAAACCCAAAGTTTCAAAACTCCATCTCAAGGCATGGAAGTACTATGGGCCTAAAGGCCTATACGGTACCAGAAACGTCCATGCTATATGCCTACACTGTCTTCGTTCAACATGAATCCATCGTCAAACTGCTCTTCCCACGTGAAACATTTACGCCGCCAGGCTTGTCTATATATATATTATACGTGCATACGAAAAAAGATTACACACTGCTACGGTGAGGAGGATGTTATTGATTTCTAGAACACAAAGCTGGGGAAACGCGACAGGGTGCAGGTTCGGGCGCTACAGGCGGCAGCAAGAGAGAAACACAGTAGGCACGTGGTACGAATTTTAGCGACTATCAGGATCCTTGAGCACTGCCCCCCTCCCCACCCCCCGGTCACAGCCTCGAGTCAATGATATTCAACGATACCAAGGCGATTCGTCGGTCGCTCGTCATGTCTTGCCATCGCTGCCGTCTTCGCCATCACGCAGAAGCTCAAAAGTCGCATTCTACACGGTCTCGACACACACACACACACACACCTACACACACACACACACACACACACACACCTACACACACACACGGACAAACACACAGACAGACACCATGACCAAACACAATATGGTTTCCGATCTTGAGATTGGAAACCATAAAAAGTCTGGTCCTACAGTAGTTAATACATGGCATGAACTCTTGTGTAGCCATATATTCGTCAGTCTAATGGAAAATGCATTTAAACCAGTAGACGTTTTGGGCATTTTCAATCTTTAATGACATCAAAATAACTGGCACCAAGTGTTTTGTGTGCAGGATAGATACGTATTGTATGAAATGTCTATTTTTCAAAAGCCTTTATCCTTCAATTTGTATGGAACTTTTGTTTTTGAATTTAAGGTGTTTAATTCAATTGCCTCTGTATGTTACGAGACATCACAATGATTGTTATTCAAAGGAACGACACACACTGTACAAAGAACTAACACTATTCGAACTTCACACAAAGTCCCAATCGCACCATTATCATACAACAATCAACCAATTATCATACAGCTGACCAGAGTGGAGCTTATTCAGTTCATGTTGTCACTGGATTCGCTTGGCGTGATCGTGTGCATTTCTTAAAGGAGTTAGACGCCGAAGTTGTAAACACTCACTCACTGGTTCTCTATCCACGGACGCCTGCGGTGCTGTCACCTATTGTCGGTGATATGTACTGACGTGAATATCGTGAGTGAGTTGCATCGGACCGGGAACCAGTCTAACGATCACGGGTGCTGCCACCTGCACGAAGGAATAAAACTAGTTTGCCGACCATATTTGTAAACAAACCAACTTGTTTACAACTTCGGCGTCTAACTCCTTTAATGCCCGTGTCACACTGTCCCGAAGTTGACACCCGATGGCCATACGAATTAATGGAAACCTTTGGAAATCTTACTGATAAGTGCCAGCCCGAAGAAGACCCCGGTTGGGACCGAAAATTTGCAACATTCTGGAAGTTGACCTCGGGACCATCTTCAGGCAAAATTCAAAATTCGATATTCGTGTGGCCATCGGCTGTCTAATTTCGGGACAGTGTGACACGGGCATAAAACGACGAATGTTCGTGGCTTCCGAAATCTTTCGAGTTTGGAAAGTTGAACGTGAGGAACGAGAACAAGTGGATTGTGTGCAGCTAGGAATCCACTGCTGATTTCTGCGTTGCGTTGCGTTGCGACTCGCTTTGCAACCTGATTCTGCTTTGCGATCTGATTCTCAATGCGCTGCGTGGCAAGTAGCGATCGAACTTGCTTTCGCTTGCGTTGGAAAAGTAGACAGCACCGCAAGGTGGCAATGCTGGTCCACTACTGCGTTGCGTTGCGATCGTGAGCAGTTTTACTTTGACTGTTCAAAATAGCTCGCGAGAGTTGAGGGGCCAGATTTAGCCATATGGGCCTGGCTTTAATATATTTACCAACAATCAACAATGTTTGGATGACAGTTCATAATTATGCGATGTTATTGCCCTCGGGACGGGGTTGGTAAAGATTTGCCAGATCTACAGGGCCGTATGTACCAAACGAAGATTATCTTGAACTCAGATTGAGCCATCTTGAGAACATCAGGGGTTCTTGCGCCCGTCGTCACCGCACACAAACCCCTGAGGACATTCTCCGGAATCGATGGAGTATCAAAGCCATTCCAGCAAATGTTCATCCCCACCATCTCATCCCAAGTAGGCCGGTGATAGATACACATGATTTACGCAGGTTTGAACAAAGCTGACCCAGCAGGTCAACATGAAATGGCTTGTTGTACCTGACTCAATGACGCGAAGGCTCGATGGCGCGATGACTCGATGACTGCCAAAATTATTCAATGAAATTCAGCTCGTTATTTCTAAGAAGTGGAATGGATCAACGGCGGAAGTGGACCGTCGTAGTGTCTCCAGCTACCAATAGGTGAATTAAGGTTGATATTCAACGTAAATCATGAAATGAAGGATAGCCTCGAACTAGGCCTACAGCTCCTAAGTCCTTGAGAATTTACTGTGGGTCCTTTGAAAAGTGTGTAGGGATTAGTAGGGGGGTCTTATCTCCCTATTCCAAAGCCCGGAGGAGGTATAGCGTTAATTTTCAGCCCTTTTGAGCAATGCTCCTACTGCATGTTCCTCACCTTCCTAAAAATGTTGCATAGTAACCCAGTGTTCTGAAATGCGGAACTCGAATTAAAATAAGGCATTCACCAATAATGCAGGAAATTTAATTGGCCTTCTTCGCGCCTTCGAGTCATCGCGCCCTCGAGTCATCGAGTCAAGTACAACAAGCCACATGAAATAACTCCAGCGGCGTATCTGTTTCAAGACGTCTGGCCTGAGAATGATATATACATTATATGCGATGAATGTAGGATAGGCTGAACTCAACTTGTACATTATACGTTATACATACGTGTATTTGATCTCTAGTTAAGTTGAGGTGGGGAAGCTGAGGTACTTCAGCACTGTGTTGTGCGTGACACTACGATACAATCTACGTGTAATGCCTGTCATCTTAAGTTGATTCAGAATGGCGTTCGCATTTTCTCAGGCGCCAAATACCCAGCAAATCAAGCGGAATCTCTCAGGGGTTTGTCTGCGGTGACGAAGGGAGCGAGCAGTAAGAACGCCGGATATTCTCAGGATGAGGTTGAGCTACAATTTTTCCATTGTCACATCATGCCCTGGCAAACCTGAACAATTGAAAATTTGTGCCTTAACCTGAGTTCAAGATAATCTTCGTTTGGTGCATACGGCGCCCAGAGTCATGGGCTGGTATTTATAAAAGTTAGCAAATGCTTTTACTTAAGATTTGTACAGCGAGTTCCAATATAAATGTACTACAAAACCTGAAGTAAAAGCAGTTGCTAGCTCTTATGAATATACCAGCCAATGGGTCATATGAATAAAGACTAGTAAATGCTTTTACTTGAATGTTGCAATACAAATGCACTAGACAGTGCTGTACAAACCTGAGGTAAAAGCATTGCTAGTCTTTATTCATACGAGCCATTGTCTAACTGCGTAGGCCTAAACACGGACCACCGGACCCGGCCCCTCATCGCCGCTGCGCTCCTGCTTGAGCAACAGGACGACTACATCCTGTTTGATCACTTGCAACGAAAACGCAAGAGACGAGTGTCAGTCTGTGCGTCCTTGGATTGCCAATCACCGTGATCAGGACCAATGCAACACGGCTTTTAAACTGCAAAATGAACTCCTCCAGGTTGGGGTTAGTAATATATCGAGGCACATAGGCCTCAAGGCCTCACAGCTTTTTTTATTTCTTCGGGCATAGCCCGGGGCCGTTACGTCGTACAGGACTGGAGAGTCCCGATAGAGTTGCTCTAGCTTCTCTATTAATTCGGGCTCTACTCCAGCACTGCTGGTCCTCGTCTTCAGTCATGTTGTAGTCCTGAATCGAATTCACGTGTTGAAATTGCGCAATTCTATTGGGTTATCTGCTGAGGCATGACTGCGCTGCACCTTGGTACCTGCAAGTTTATCGAACAAGTTGAATACGATCGCAAGGAACTGATACCGGTCGCCGACCGGAAATTGATCACATCTTCGCCAGTGGTGGAAATCACGTTGCTAGTCCACTGCTGATCCTCGATCGGCGATCGAGTAACCAGTTGCAAAGCGAGTCGCAACGCAAAATCAGCTTGGAAATCAATGGTGGATTCCCCGTTTAACGTTCGACGGTATTTTTACGTGCTCATATGCTGTGGTCACCTTCACAGTATATAGAATTGAGACCAATGGGGACCCTAGCCGACTTTTTCAATAGGTGTCACTAGTGGTTAAAACTATTGAAATGAAACTGACATCCCGGTCCTGATCAATTTCCCACACAAAAGGCGTCCATTGTATTCTATTGAGCCAGGATCCGCATTCAATGGCAATGGTTGGTGAAATCGGTAGGTGTCGAAATTACGCTACAGTGGTTAAACCATGGTAAGGTCCTATCAGGGAAACATAATCTAGTTTCACCGATTTATGACAGCTACCAAATATTAAAGCCCCACCCACTTAAGCATGGCGCACACGAGCGACTAAAATGGGGGCGACTACCGATGCGATTACTACGTCGCATGTAATAATTACCTTTGAGGTCGATCAGTGATGTCATCCGCGACATCACTGATCTTCCAAGGAAGTATTTGTCACAAACGAGTCAACAAAAACTAAAAAAACTAAAAATTTGTTCAGTCGCTGCTGTGGTCGCAAGGCCGGTCGCCTAGAAAATCGCTCGAAAAATCGCTCGTGTGCGCCATGCTTTAGGCCTAAATAGTGGGCGACACCATTTCGTCAATAAGAATGGGTATGAGTTTAGCTACGGTTACCTGTTCAAAATACCCGTGTCAAACCAGTGTGTACACTCTTAAAACTAAAGTTTTAGTTTCTCACACTTACGATGGAGTGTTGGAATTGCTCTAACACTTGAAGTGGAGGAAAGTGTCACCATCACACTTTAAAGAGTTGTTGATTGCAACAGTTCGAAGTGTTGCCTTACACTTGAAACACTTTGGTCTGCTAAACCACTTATCAGTGATTTCATACACTGAAAGTGTTGGAATAGGAATAAAGTGTTGTCCTAACACTCTAAGAAGACTACCAACCGGGGTCTTCCTCAGGCACTTTTCAGTTGGAGAGACCAGAAAGTTTTTTCCAAGGAAATCGCCCAAAATAAAAAAAAGTTCACGGCATGAATGATTCTCCGGGGGCGTTAGGTAGGGACCGACAGTGGAATGGGTCACCTGAGAAGTGACCATGATCACTTCCACAGTGGAACGGGGCACTTCACAAGTGATATGGAACACTTCGTTGGTGAACACCTAAGAAAGTGTTGAATCAGCACCATAAGATGAGTCACTCACACTCCTCTTGGAAAGTGTTGGTCTTAACTCCTCGGGTGTTTATTTCACCACAAACTTCAGTTTTAAGAGTGTACTATGACATCATTCCTATTGGTTCGACCAATTTCAGAGGTTTCCTTCGTGGATCACTTCCAACTTAATGATACAGGTATGTTGACTTGCATCCTCCCACAGCAGGGATTTTTACCTCGCTCCTCTTCATCCACTCACACAAACCCCTGATGAAATACCAGCATCCAGTGAATCAGGTGCAGCGGTGGGGTTGCATACTCCATTTGCACTCGCTGTACTGTCATGATCATTCTTATTAATTTGGAGAATTACAAATTCTTGGTTTTACCCCATTTTATCTTAAAGTTTTGTATTTCACAAATCACTTAAGTCGTATCAAAACTGGCTGAATTTTATCACAGTGGTTCTTCGTATATACCTACAGGCTGCCCCCCCCCCCAAAAAATGCACCCGTATACTTCCACTCAACTAGCACCAACATAATTGGCATGGATGGACGGAGAATCTTCTTAAAAGCAAACTGAGACCAAGTTTGTCCGATTCGGTTCAGTTGTTTTGATTCTAGAGCCATTTTTGTGAAGGAAAGTCAGCAAGTCCCATTGCATGACTTGCCAATTAATTCCTCGCAGTGATGAATAAACAAAGACAGTGAGGTTGGCCATACTGTACCCCGTACTGGTCACCTACACACTTTTACTTGCACCACCATTCATTTTTACATAGCACTTTGAACCCTTTTACCTGATGGTGATCCCCAGGCTAACCAGAGTGTCGACAGAAGTGAGGTCCGAGACAACCAGCAGTCCCCCAAAACCCGCAAGATCCCCTTAGTCCTCACCTATCACCCTGGACTGCCAGACATTACTGCAATCACACGCCGTTTCCTTCCTATTCTTCATTTGAACCCATCAATGAAGGAATGCTGCCCTGAGCCACCCCTTATTGCATTCCGGAGACCCAAAAACCTTCGTGATGTGCTGGTAAGAGCCAAGGTCCCCACACAGGAGATCCAACGTGCCAAGCCCACCTGTGACCCTTGCTCAGGGAAAGGACCAAAGAGAGGTCGGAAATGTCAACTTTGCATCTCCTTGCCCTCCCAGTCCCACATCACTAGTTCCTCCACGGGAAGGTCCCATCTACTCCGCCTGAGGGGTCCCGCTGATTGTGACAGCAGAAATGTGGTCTACTGCATCACATGTACCAGATGCACCACCATCAATCAGTACGTCGGACAGACAACATGTTTCCGTAAAAGGATGAACAACCACAAGTCCAACATCAGATTAGGGAAAGAGGATGATCGTGACTGCTCGATACTCTATGCCCACTTCAAGTTGCCAGGACATTCTGTCGAGGACCTGAGGTTCACCATCCTCGAGACATGTCCAGATGAGACGACCCTCCTTAGTACAGAGTTGAAATGGATGTGGACCCTTAAAACCATCACCCCCTCAGGTCTTAACATAAGATGCTGAGGTTCTGAGTCCCTAGTTTGGCATTCGTGTTCTTCTCGCTCTCTCCCCTGGTAGGCCTATTTCGTTGTAGGTTTTCCAGTTGTGGAGGGCACGTGGCTCCCCGTCTGGTCTAGGCCTTGTTTTTCCCTCTACTCCCATTTGCTCTATTCCTCCTCGCCCTATTCTTCTCATTGCTCAGTGATTTGCATTATCCATTCTGGTTTTTTCCTACAAATCTGGAAGTTGACTTCCTTTATATTCTTTTACTTTGTGTTGACCTTTGTGCATCTTTTCGCTTTGTGCTTGTTATGTATTACACATGTCATATTTATTAAACCCTTTTCTTTTAGCTAAATCAGTTTCTCCTTAATTACATCCACTCTCTGTATTAGGTCCAGCAACCATCCGTGGGGCTTGGACACTTTTCTTTCCTTAATGACATCCACTCTCTTAATTAGGTCCAGCAACCATCCGTGGTGCTTGGACACTATTCTTTCCTTAATTGCTCACTCATCCTGTCTACACAGGTGTTAGTTCTACATTCGGGTTCAGCTCAGTCTTTTCTAGAGTTTCAGATTGTAAAGTTCCACTTGAAAAAGACCCCGGTTGGGGTCGAAAATTCGTGAATTCTGGAGATTGACTTCTTGCTTATTATCTTTTACCAGACCCGATGTAATTTGCCACTCAAAACAACGTAATCCCCTTTTATCAACTGGGCCTCACTTTGCTTCATAAAAATGGCCCTAGAATCAAAACTACTGAACCGAATCGGAGAATCTTGGTCTGATTTTGCTCTAAGAAAATTCCACATCCATTGTGCAAGTTTAGCAGAAGTTGCGGTTGCGTTTTTTTTGGCCACCCTGTACATGAAAGATTTTTTTATTTTGATTGTTTATATGAGTCAGAATTGTTTAGTATATTTACACCATGAAAATGCTGCATTCTGATTGGGCAAATGTTTTCTGACCGCCTCATGCTTGGCTGAGAGGCCCTGACAAGGCCCAATTTCAGCAGGGCTTTGTGTGCGAGTGTATGAAGAGGAGCGAGACCAAAGCCCTGCTATGGGATGATGTTGACTTGCGGCTTGAGGTTTTATGCATTTACACCAGCAGTTTACCATTTCTCCAAAATGACGGTGATAGTCACGTTTCCTGCTGGTGTGCTCCCTGGAAATGGCGGTAACAGGAATCTAAGTCCCCCTGAAATGTTGTGTGGTTTAGTGGTTCAGGGATTAATCTGTACGGCGATACAAACCAAAAGTTTTACTAACATTTTACATCTCGGACTGGAATTCCTAAGACTGCCATTCCTTTCACACCTTGTCCCCTACCAGTCCATGAGGTCCACGCAGGTAGAGACAGGCCGGGTATGGTGTGTTGTATTGGTAACTTAAATCTTGTAAGTCAGACGGCCGAAGCTGAAATTGTGACGACAGATGAGGTCGCATTTGCGGCCCATCATTTGGCTGCTGTGTGAAATTTCCAGGAGTTGCATATAAATGTGAACTTACTCTGATAGGTTTATTGATGCACAGGTTGGAATATCACTGATGCGGATGTTGTAAAACTATTGATACACATGTTGCAAAATTATTGATACAGACGTAGCAAAATTATTACAGATACACAGGTTGCAGAGTCACGTGAACGATTGGTACTGAAAGAGCCTTTTATCAGATAGCAAGAAGCGAATTTTCAAAAGACGGACCTAAAAAGAAAACAGGGTGATTTTCTGTAGCTCATCATCATGACAACTTTACACATCTTTGCCGCAGTGATTTTCGAGCTTCATTTCGGGAGTGAAAAAATAAACCCGGAGATGTATTCCAGGGGGTCCGCCATTCAATGCGGTATGTGTTGTTTGATTCAGACCAAGTGTGGCGGTTTTTTCGTTTCTTTGGAAAGCTCAGGTGATGTCTGTCAGTTTCAAGAAGGCGTAAGACCCTGTATTCCACGAGAAAGAATGGGAACTCAACATTGGTTGAGAAAGGTGGTATCGCTACTTTATTTTTTAAATTCTTATTCTTCCTAAAGGCCGCCATGCACAATACATTTTTTTCCTACGAAATATTTCGAACGATTTCTCATCCAATTTTTTGGGAAGGAAATATTTCGCATCCCGCCGTAGATGATCCCATTTATTTCCTAGGAAATATCATGCTGCAGCGTAAATGTTATCGAGTGTGATGAAAAATATTTTTTTGTAGGATTGACCTGTTACATGCAGACAAAGGGGCACAAAGCATACAATAATCTGCTACCACAGCGTACACGATAGGAATTATTATGGTCCTTACATTGTCAATGTGGGGACCATCTTGATATCACTGGGTAGGTAGGAAAGTTTTATTTCTATCTTTCTTTCTTTCTATCTTCTTCCACACACTCAATTGGCACACGATTCCAAGAAAACTACTCAATGACCCCAAAATCAAGCATTACCATCGAATAGTCAATATCTGTATCCAGGTCTGAAAGGTTAGATAGTTTCAAACAATGACTTTATTAGTGTATTTAAAGCGATTTTTATTGTGAAGTGATAAACTTCAATATTTCCCTTGTTTTTTTCGTTTCGTTCAGGCAGGAATGATGGATCCGTATCCGGCTCCACCACTTTGCCCTTCCTCTGGTCTCTGAAGGCAGGCCTCTGCCCCTCCCCATCGTCCCCCTTCCCCCTCTCCGTACCCCTCCTCTCCCCGTTCTCCCCCTCCCAGCCCTCCACCTCCTCCCATCCCCGTCCTCCTCCCGTCCTCCCCTCGCCTCCCGGTCCTCCTCCCCGTCCTTCTTCCCCCTTCCCCCTGAGAGGGCACTATCTCCCCACCCTCCGGTAAAGGCCATCTGTTGAGAGGGGAGGTGCTGGGCCCTGCAGTAGATAGCCCCAACCACCCACCCACCCCTACGCCGCCGAACGGACCACATGCTGTCGAATGCACGCACTCCTCATGTTTGTCAGTTGGTAAACAATACGTGTCTGCAGAATGCGTAAGCTGCGTAGTCATTTGTCTGCCCTCCATTGCCTATCCTGCATGTGTCCTTCACCAGGAAGACATTCCAGGATGGGAACCCCAAGAACCTGACAGCTGTGCCACAGAGTCATAGCCTTCCTTGCCCTTTCTTCATTTAATTTCCATTTTCTGATGTAGGGACCATCAAATTTGCGATGTTTCCCGGCCCGTCATACAGCGTAAAATAAATCCCCACTAAGTATTTCGTAGGGAAAAAAATGTATCGTGTACGGCAGTCTTAGTTGTGTGACGGTCTAGGAAAACACGGCGGATGTCGCTGAATGATCAACAAGGGCTGTCAGATTGCCTGTGCACTGATTTACTAGGCCTAGCTACTGTATAGCTGTTACGTAGTATATGTCAGCTATTGAAATGTGCGGGTTCACCAAAGTCGTTAACACTTTCCTCCAATGCGACATCCGCCGGGTTTTCCTACAGCGCGATACAATTTTTATCTCAAAGACGGCTGCACTTCATCATTTCACTTGGAACGGCCTCGTCTGGACTCGATTCACAGAATCTTGGCTTGTTCCTGTCGTATAAAGTTGAAAAATATGGAACATATTTTTGGTTTTAACACTGCAAGTCAAGTTAGTGTCTCTAGCATCCAATGGAACTACCTAGTAAGTCACATTTTTGGAAAAACTGAGTTAAGGCCAAATTCGTACTTCATAGGTATTTTTTCACCATAATAAACAGTTTTTGTTTGCAAAATGTCCGCCAAAGCCTCAGGATGAGAAACGTAAAGCATAGTAAGTGCACCACTCGGTCAATGCTTCCCAAAGTAAAACCTAGTAAGAGCACACTTGCCTGCTTTGTTCAGTGATATGCACATGTTACTTACTATGTTTTTCCTCTGTACCTCATGTGAGTCACTGAAGTGTGCTGGAGTGTTTACGAAGTTCGAAATGGTTTTAATTTTAAAATTACTAAACTTTCTATTCGTCTATTTACAATTTGTCTCATTTATTACTCCAAGGGACGTCAGTAAGCATCAGAATTGTGACTTGCTAGGTTTTTACCTTTGCAAAGTCAGCATGAAAACAGAGGTAAAACATAGCAAGTCGCACTTAATCCTGTTATATAACATTTTTTTAAAAACATCTTAAAATGTACTTCAGAACAATTAATTAGGCCTAGGCCTAGAAGTGTTTTCCACAACAAAACTCTTCCAAGTTGTCATTCCAACTCTTAATATTGGACCTGGAAATATAAACCCATTTTTCTCGAAAATACCAAAATGTGACTTACTAGGTAGTTCCATTGGACGCTAGGTCTGTTGTTCGAAGTATAAGTTCCGATCACAATATCTCAAAATGGCGCTCACAGTGACGTACGTCATAACAGTTACGGTGCTGCCATCTGTAAATTACTGGCATTCTAAGCCTGCAACACACAAGGACACAACAGGCGATTTTATTATGCGACAGGTAGCTAGAGTTTGTCAGTTCCCCCACACGAGGCAACAACTGACGATTTTCTTCGCCAACTTACAAAGTACTGTAGGCCGATTAATTCGATTTCTCCATCAGAGACGAAGCCAGTAAAGCATTACTGGCACCAGGAAGTATGGAAGAGACCATCTCAAGCTACTCGACTGGGTCTTTTACTTGCCGTGCAAAAGTACAAGATACAAGGCACCATGAGTTACTGTCCCATACGACAGACGACCTGATAGCCTAGTGGTTATCACGTCCGCTAAAGCGGGTGATCCACTGTTGCGATTTTGGCATGAGACGGTGTTGCGATCCCTTGCGATCACCTTATATGGCAATCGGAAGTCCTTATAAGGTGATCGTAAGGGATCGCAACCCCGTCTCATGCCAAAATCGCAAAAGTGGATCACCCGCTTTAGCAAGCAGCAGGTCCCGGTGTGAAAGTAACCCAGGTCCTAGTAAGTAGGATCCACGGGACCCTAACTTTTAGGAATCTAAGTCCTACGGTCCTGGACAACTAGGAACTGTAGTCCTAGGTCCACGAATCCTAGGAACCAATGACCTAGGACTGCGCCTCCTTAGGAATGGAGGTCCAACATTTAGAAACAGCGGTCCTAGGCGGACTTCCGTTACGATAGAAATCTAGGATCCAAAGTCATACTCAAAATTAAAGACCGAAAACTGGGTTAATATACATGTATATCATATACACTCAAAGTATTCTGCACATATTTTCATTCGCAGTGAACTGTTGCAATTTGAAAACTTGCGCCAAGCACGACCTGATGAAAATGAGGCCCTGATTTGGTCCCTGGGCATAGTCTAGTCATGACAAGATGACCCTCGATAAAACGTCAGGTAAAATGCATATAACTGAACCTGTTTTGCTATGAATCCACGTCCATCGGTCATGCTTTCCTAGGAATGCTAGTGCGGCGGTCATGCTTTCCTAGGAATGTTGGTGCGGCGGTCATGCTTTCCTAGGAATGCAAGTCCGCTGCACCTGCTTTCCTCGGAATGCAAGTCTGCCGGACATGGTTTCCGAGACAAACAAGTCCTTAGACCAACATTCCTCGAAATCAGAATCCGACAGACCTAAGATTCTAGAAATCCACGTCCAAAAGACATGTGTTCGCAGGAATGAGGGCCTATAAAAACAAGGCTTCACGTCCGTTTTATACCAAGCATACTTCTGTGTTACGTGATCAACCGTTCCTCTCACAGATGAAATATCCAGTAAATGTAGGCCTAGTACATCATGCAAGATCACCACAATGTTGTGTAATGATCGAAGATGACAAGAAAAAAACAATTTGGGCTAACAAAAAAAACAGTTGCCCGACAGGCAGTCGAACCCGCAGTATTTGCTTAGTATGCAGGTCTCCGAACCACTACACCACGAGTGACTGGCTGACCGACCACCGAATATTTTAGCTATTTGAATGCATGCCCTATTAAAGAGCTATATAGATTGTATTGTGTATTTAATGCAGAAGGGGAAGGACTTTGGTTACGGCGGACTTTGATTTCTGTCACTTGTAAAAGAAATCTAAGTCCCCTAGTAATGAGAGTCCTACCTGTTATATAGGATTGGTAACCCAGGAACGGAAGTCACGGTAGGACAAAGGTTCCGGGCGGACCTGCATTTCTTTTACACCGGGTTCAAATCCAGCCCGGGACAATTGGGATTTCATTCCAGGTGCTCTTCAGTCCGTCACATGGGACAGTACACCGTGGTGCCTTGTACCTTGTGACTTTGCAAGGGCAAGTAGAAGACCCCATCCAAGTGAGGAACATGAGTAGCTTGTGATGGCCTCCTTCGTAATTAGCAGGGCCAATAATGCTATAGCATTGGCCCTGACAGAAAAATGAAATACAAATAACAGACCAGGGATGATTAATCCCGTATAGCCCAGGCTGGATTCGAAGCAGGTGTAATGAATGAGAATGCCTCCTATATATATGAGAGTGCCCGCTTTATTGTGCGGCGGAAGTTACTCAAAAGCAGAGAGACATATTTGCCAGTGCCTCCCCCATTGTCATGTTGCGATTTTGGTCCATCAATCTTTTGTGGGGGAGGGGGGGGGGCTTGGCAAACGGAGCAGTGAACCGGATCTGTCCACCACAAACAGAAGAGATGACCGTTGGCTGCGTGGCCAGGCGTGTCCTCGTGAGGTAGGCATTTCTCAACCAACCTTCTAAACAAACCTT
This sequence comes from Notospermus geniculatus, assembly GCA_002633025.1. Taxonomy (NCBI): domain Eukaryota; kingdom Metazoa; phylum Nemertea; class Pilidiophora; order Heteronemertea; family Lineidae; genus Notospermus; species Notospermus geniculatus. The sequence goes on along the minus strand of NMRB01003312.1, from coordinate 4,032 downwards.
TCGGTTCCTTTTAAATTGTCGCTGGATTTGAATGAATACATGTACTCTATCAGCCGGGCTTTTTCAAAGAGAGAAGTATTGTCAAAATCAAAGGTGATTTTTCCAAAATACTGTCCAAATGGCATTATCACGGAAAATCAAAAGCACTCCTTGGGTTTGCTTTGAAACCCACGCTCGGAGTGAACCCATTGAACGTCTACGTGTACACAAGGAAAGATGCTTATTATGAATTAGTTTATAATTATCAAGTTTTAGATCTTGCATCCATCGCTGGTGATTATGGAAATAGCGTGGTTGGAATCTGTTACTTCCCAGTGTGGATACCATGGAAAGAAATGCGTTGCATTGTCTTTGACCTTACGGGACACAATCGCCGCAAACTTCATTTACCTTATGATAAATTCAAAAGAACCCGAGGTCCAAATGGATCTGTGTTCAGATGGATGAAGATCATTGTTCAGAACGATATTGCATTATTAGAAATCACATACATTCGTGCTCACGGACACCGCGAGATTTCGGCGAGAGTGAGGACTGAATCTCGGTACAAGGTGTACAGAATTAGAGACATGGGTTTTATTCTGACACTAGAACAAGTCAGGGTTCTACCAGGTGTAAAATATAGCTTTCCTGAAGGAGACGACTGGAAGGACTCAAGTGCCCGACTAACGTTNTGCAATTCTCTTGCTCGTCGCATGGGGGCTTTTTGTTCGTTCACGTCAGCTTTAATTTTGAACCATCGGCTGTCTTCAGCATTTTTGTATTTGAAAAGGAGAGCATGTATAAGAACTTTACAAACGTGTTACGTACAAAACAGAGATTCACACGAAGTAAAAAGGCATATCTCCTTGGGCACCAGTTTGTTGCTTTGGAGGCCCTTAATTTGTGCCCCGAATGTCAGCTATCGCACAGTGATCAGAGAGTTGGCATTGTATTACATGTGTACATGCTTGACATCAAGAAGCGTTGCCCAGCCATTTCTAGGCTGCAGGACGTGAAGAAGAGACCAGATTCGCGATTACGGTTCGTTCTCAGAGTTCCCAGTGCTGTAAACGACGGTTACGAAATTTTAGGCGATGGACATCGTCGTATAATCGCCTGGCCGAAATCAGCCTACAACATAGTTACAAAGAGGGAGTTGGTTGCAAAGATTTATTTTTGAGCCTCTAGTCTACTAAAGGCGGGTTTACAGTTCATGTCGTCGGCGACAACGACAAACGTCCGCAGCCGTTACGTTTTTTGTCGTCGTCGCTCATCTCTCGGTGACGTTGCCGACGACATTTCTGACGACAAGAAAGTGTAAACTGACGCGCGACGTCGTTGTGCGAAGTGCATTTTTCTCGATCATGGCCGTGATGGAGGAATACATTGCACAACTTCAGGCTGTGGCGGTTTTGTTTGAGTTAGGCGAAACTCCACGGAGGGATTATATGAGGGGAATATTTGCCAAGAGAAAGGAGCAAGGTGATTTCTATCACCTTGTAAGAGAACTAGAATTGGCCGATCATGAGCTTTTTTTTCAATTACACCCGGGTGTCACCACAAATTCTTGAAGAACTCCTACAACTAGTTGGGCCTTTCTTGAAACACCGGTCAACTCATCGCATTCCGATTGGTCCCAAGGAGCGACTGATTATGACTATCAGGTAAAATTACATTGGAAATAATAGTACATGTATAGCCAAACTTTCGTCACCGTTCATACTTCGTGTATACAGTTCTAACACGTTATTAAATCAACTGGGAATTATCATTGACTGAGAACAGGAAAATAACCTGTTTTGTTTTAAGAACTGTTGACTCGAGGTGCTGTTATTATTGTAATGTCAACATGTTATGCCTGCTTGCACGCACTCGTGAATAAATTTATTTGTCGATCCTTCTTGGGACGACTAATCCTCGTCGCCGGCAAATAAACACTCTCCCTTTGAATGGAGGTGCGAGGCCAGTTCTATTATGCCCCT
>NMRB01003311.1:27731-48100 GCA_002633025.1 Notospermus geniculatus | reverse complement strand
TTAGGCCACACTTTTAATATTCTTTGGTTCACGGGCGCCTCTTGTGTAAACTCAGGTACGGAGGGCGAAATAAAAATAAAAATAAAATCCTGTTTTCGCTTTTTAAAAATTTTGCGGTCTTGTTTTGTCCATTTCCTGATGTCGGAGGAAATAAAAAAATAAAAAAAATACTATTTTTAAAGAAATAAACTTTACTGCTGTGAAACATATTGCTCTGAAACATTGCGTCAGGCAGTTTGGTGTATGACTTGGACATGGTCATCAATATATCTAACGCAGAATTAGGTATCGCAGACGGCTTTTTTATTTTTTGTTTTGAGAATCTCATGTGTTGGTGAACATCGGCGGAAATTAAAAAAAACGAATTTCACGATTTTATTTTTTTTTTCACTTTTGGATTTTCGGACGTCGGTGGGCCCGTGAACCAAAGAATATAAAAAGTGTGGCCTGACTATTGACATCAATCATGGCTAGCTGTCATATAAGCTGTGTTTACACCTAAGCAATTTTTCCAGGCCCGGGTTCGAATTTAACCCGGATCCATTGAATTTCTGTCCACACCTATTATTCGTCTTACGATATTGAACGCTGGCCATGCTATTTATAGACATACCACCCATTCAATTTTAGCAGACTGATATCTGTCGGTGGGCTCAGTAAACATTTTAGCCCGGCAGTTTTCTGTCCACACCTATGAAATTGCCGGGCTAAAGTATAACCCGGATCCCCGCCGAGCAAAAGCGGGCTAAATTAGTCCGGCAATTTTTAACCTGGATCCGATTTTCATAGGTGTAAACGCAAAAATGGAGGGTCAGAGCCGGGTCAGGCCCGGCAGTTTCTTCAGGTGTAAACACAGCTATATACATGTACAAATGTACATGTAACCTTTCATCCATATCCAAATGAAGAGAATTGCAATTCGTTCACTCGAAACTCAGCTTGTGCTCCTAATCTTCAAGAAGATGGCAATAAATTTGGCGTAATGCCACGTTTTTCCTATTCATTCTAACTCCACGAGGATTGCAAGGGAAAATTTCTAAAATCCTAATGACCCTTTGGCCTGATGAAGTATTCATGTCCCACTCCAACCGAATCATCAGGATGTTTCCCCATTATCGTGATTGCGGGGATGTGAAGCACTTTACGTCTAACCATATGAAGCAAACCTTGATGGGCTAGCTATTCACGAATGAGTCAATCTAACTTCGTTACTTGAACTGCATTTCTCAATCCATCTCCGCTATACTTGAGATGATGAGTAGCTTTCATTTTGGAATTTTCCTTCGTCGGAGAGTGAATCACATGCATCTGAAATATCTTGCAGACAGCTACATTGGTCCACTGCGTTTAGAATGGTTGGATCATCTTTACTTTATTTGGTTCTTCTCAGGGGCATCGCATGAGACAGCAGATGTAAATCAGGGTTTTCTGCCAGAAATTGAAAGAAGGGATGCCGACGGTACACCAGCTTGCTGGGTGCCACAGCCAGGCCTCTCGATTGCACGCTACTGGGGCCGTTAAGGCCCCGATTACATAGAGCTACATGTATACGCTTCTCGGTATTCGGTATTCGGTATACGCTACAAAATTGGACATGCACAATACGAACAAAAAGTGAATAGCGTGCCCTCAGAATAGTTTAGTCTTACGTAAACCACTCATGGGAATAACCTGCTCGATTCAAACTATACGCGTGCCCTATGAAACGGGGCCTAGAATACCGAATAGCGTATAGCTCTATGTAATCGGGGCCTTAAGGGTACCAAGAATTGGCATAAGCCCAAATTGAAGGCTTTCAAAATTAAAGCCCAAATTCAGGAATATGCCCAAAATACATTAGTCCATACACAAAAGGTCTCAATGTCTTGAATTTCCCACCCTTACTTCGATGATCCATAGTTCACTTTTGATCACGATGACATTAAAAACTCATTTCTCGACTGTTTCCAAGGCGTCTACACACGCGACACTTAAGGTGCACTTATTGAATTTCTTATCAAAAGGAAATGTGATGCAATACTTGAACATCGGATGACGAAAAGCCACAAAAATATCTATATATCGGTAGGCCCAAAATACATGTAGCGTGAAAAATAGAGGGTCCCTAGGCATCTGTGCAATCAAGAGGCCTGACAGCTGCCCTCTAGTGGGGCCTGGGCCCTCCCTCAGAAAAATTTGTTTTCTAACCCTGAAAATACATTTTCCCAGCATTTAGAAGAAGTCTGCATTGCTCAGCAGACAGAAGGGGTATACCGTACATCAGGCGTTGTCTTTTGAAAAGCGCAGGCGAGTGATAAATTGCTCACCTACTTCATCCTAGGCGAGTGATTTTCAGTAAAATGGATGAAATTAGGCCTACATGTACATACACTGTAAACTGCCCTTTCTGAGGTGAGCCTTTCTCTTCTGAGGTGAGTGGAAAACCACTCACCTAAAATCCATTTTAGGCGAGCTATGGTGTGGGTGAGTGATCGCTCTCCTTAAAAGACGAGGCCTGGTACATAGGCCTACCCCCTTCTTCCGGCCATGGGGTGATTTGTACCCCTGTACCTCTGCTGGAAGACCCTGTAAATATTGCACAAGTGATGTCTTGAAAAAATCTTCCTTTTGATGGAGTACATTTGTTTCTGAGTAACATGTTGGAATGCTAGTCCAGTGCACAATAAATTTGTTTGTTCATGTGATTCTTGCCTCCAGAGGCGGTGGCACACTATCAGAGTGATAAATTTTCTGGTGTTGCATCGTGACTAATGACTGAATTTGCATACCTACTGTTTTTGTGTGGCATGCAAACACAACAGCGCTGATTCAGTCAGACCGTATCACATGAAAGATGTTTTGCGGATGTCAGGTCACACTGCGATTGCCTGCGCTACGACGGAACAGCCGGCATCAGGCGTCGCAAGCGCGGTCAGGTCACAATAACGAAAAAATGTGTACGATCGTCGTGGAACAGGCAGCATCTGCACGCAGGGAATCGTAACCGTGTTCAGGTCACCTGCGAAAAAAGTTCGCAAAGTTCTGGCAATCATGATACTTGTGATCATGTGACTTTTTCAAGATGGCAGCGCCCATGCAGGGTATGAAAACGCTCGTCACTGATTGGTTAACGAAAATAGACCAACTTTCGGATAATCGCATGACATCGCAACTCAAGTCAGGTCGACTGCGACTGGATTACACCCGTCGGAATCATGATTCATCGTGGCGCAGAAGTTCAGCATGTTGAACTCTTGCGATCCGTGATCTTTTTGGTCGGCGACTGATCCCGATCGTCACAAGTGAGACGCAACTGCAGTCATGTCACACCAGATCGGCAACTGATTTGTTCCACGTTGTCGTGCCTGAGACGCGCAAAGTGATCCAGAAAAGTCAGCGTGCGCCTGTTCTGTGCCATCGCAAGGTCGACCTGACATCCGCATTTGGCTACATCACGGAAAATGAACTAGAACATCCACTCCCGCTGAACTTCTTATAAAAATGCTATTTGTGTAAGTTTTTTTGTTGTCTTTATCCTATCATGTCTTAGGCCATGCGCCGTCACAGAATGACAACTACATGTATACAAAAAACCAATACTGCATCTGCACTCAAGGCAGGCTTTTCCATTGCAAGAAAATTGGGCACTCACGCAAATCAGAATTGTGTAGTTCTTTCACTAGATTTATTGGTTTTCTTAATATTCTACTTAGAATGGCTGAGTGGTTGCTTATATCTCCAATTACCATCTCTGCGGAGCTTATTGCTGACGACTGCCTCCGTACAAAAGGAGTAACGCTTGTCATGTATATTTGCCCTGCCTTGTCTGGAAACACAGATTGCGAGTTGGGTGATGCGGACTGATTGAATTTTTGTACCAAGAGTGCCGACGATTTCTTGAGTAGTGCTGGTAATATAATTGACCTACCAGTTGTATAATATAGCGAGTTTTCGCAAATCTGACGAAACACAAAGTACGAAATACGAAATTCAACTTCATTTCCAGGACTTAATGCTTCTCTGGAGACGGTTGGTACCACATAATGTCCCTGCTGCCAGTGAATCTTTTAGCATATCATGTTAGACCGAGAGATGGTGCATCTTGAATTTTTAAATTTCCACTTCGTATCTAAGAAGTGGAAACGAAAGATAAATTTCAAAGTTTAATATACGTTATGGTGAACTCAGTGGGCCGATTTCACAAAGCGCGTTTAAGACTTAGACGCGTGTAACTTCACTAAATGCACACACTTCCACCATGCATTTGACGAAATTACACGCGTCTAAGTCTTAAACACCATTTATGAATATGGCCCAGTATGTTCTATAGAATACCCTCCAGCCTCATGTCCCATCGTTCCTGCGTAGGATGACAGGCCAAACTTGATGTCACACTGACCATATTCTTTACCTATTCCCAAAGAGACTCACCCCAATAACTGCCCTGTATACAAATTTCTCCATTGGACGCCCCAGTGATAGAATGCAGACTAATGGTAAGTGGTCTTCCACTTACTTGAGTTGGTCATTTCCCAAAGGGGATGGATAGGAAAGGCAGCTTAATGGTTATATGTCATCTATTTTTGATGATGTCTACCAAGAGAAGGTTCTCTGTGTTTAGGTTAGGCATGGGTGGGAGGATTCAGCTGAAATGGACGATTACAGAAACTGTTTGGGAAAAATCGGCAAATTTTTTGGCTGGATGTTCCACATTGAATTCAGCTTTAACCCGTTAACTGGGTAGGGCGTCATATTACGTCATCACGAAATCCAGGGAACCCCCGAAAACCCCCGAGGATCTCAGCTTGTGTAGGACGTAATAGTACGCCCTGCAAGGAAATGGCGCTTCACATTGCGTAGGATGTTATATCACGTCCTGCCCAAATTTTTTTCTGAAAAAGAAAATTTTTTCAAAAATAAATTAGACAGTTAACGGGTAAAGGACCATGGGATGTGATCTCTAAGAGGTATTTTGACTTTGTTTGTTGTGCAGGCAGGAGAGCTTGGTCCATATCCGACTCCGCTACTTTGCACTTACTCGATAGCCTCTGCCGGGTCCAGAGAAAGCAGGCCTCTGACCCCGGTTCGGGAGTGGGCACTGCCACTTAGAGGGAGCCATCTAGCTGCAGTAATACAAACTACAGAAAAAAACATCACAAAATGTACGTGTAAGTACATCGGGGCCACTCGCTGACAACGTAGTTAGTCTCTGGGGTTGAAGAGTGCGCCACTCTCCAATCCCAGGGACTAACTACAGCGACAGTGGCGCCGGCTGTCGAGAAAAAGCGGCAATACTGCGGTCTTTTAAATTGGCATTCAAGAGTTGATAAAAAACTCCAGCCTCCAGTCCCGATTATCAATAATTGCAAGAATTATTTGATTAAGTTGAATATATTTGAGAACAACTTAATCAAATAATTAAGGTCAATATATTTGAGAACACGTCCTGTGTATTCAGCTATTAAGCCTTTGTCCATCATTGATCAGGCACCACTTGACATGTGGTGCCTAAACGGCAGTTTAGACGAAAGTCCGGCTCGCATGCAAGTAAAATGAGCTAAATACTGCATGTATTTTTGAATATATTTTTGTGCAATGCTTTAGTCAATGTCTACTACTGTAGAAAAAGAATGCATTGCATCAAATCACAGACTGTGAAAGTGAGTTGCAGCGTAAGTTTCATAAATCATTCTGGAAAAATTTACATTGAAATTTTGCTCCAACACATTACAGCATTTTTTTTAGTAACAGCTGTTGTATCGTATGCAGTACGTGTTAAAAAAAGCTCAACTGCAAGCGTGAGAGCAAACAAGAACAAGCCGATTCCTGTGGATTCAACTAGGAGTCAGTATCGTCCATCCTCCCACAGCAGGGATTCTCGCTCCTCTTCATCCACTCACACGTTGTGTGCGAGTGTATGAAGAGGAACGAGACCTCATCCCCAGGTGCACGTTCGCATACACATGTATTTGCACAGGTTTTGCCTATGACTGGAGCACGGCTTTGCCTGGCGACTAGGTTCACTCTCTATGGGAGGTACCACCAGAAATCAAAACAAACCCCGCGAGCCATTCGCTTTAAGTTGGAAATTCTTTTGAAATTATGGACGTCCAACTCACAACACATACATTTCAAATAACAGCTGAAATGTACGTGTTCAAATGCTCAACACTCCAAGAATAACAGATGGTTCACATATGGTTTCTGCCGATCTTGATGGTCTCTCCTTCACGTCCTTCAAATCAAGTGGTGCCTTGTACCTTGTGTCTTTGCAGGGGCAAGTAAAAGACCCCATCCAAGTGAGGAACATGAGTAGCTTGTGATGGCCTCCTCCGTACTTACCAGGGTCAATAATGCTATAGCTTCGGCCCTGACGGAAAAATGAAATACAAATACAAATACAAAAGTACTCAACACGTCCACTCTGTATAATGAACGTATCATATTCTGTTCATGTCTGTCCACTCCATCAGATCTTACAGTCATTAGCTCCTCGTTACTGTCGTAGCTCTCTGGCGGGCTGCGATATCAAAGTTGTCATGACTAAGTACGAAGAACCGTTATTGGCATATCTGACTGGACTATGTTTAATACTATTGCAAGTGGTGTGCAATCAGTAGAATCAATCAAGTGATAGTGTGTGTGACGTATTCGATCGCCGATATTCCGGGAAGTTAGCGCCTCGATCAGCAGTCCTTCTGGAAACAATAGCCCTGGTTACACCTAGCTAAAATCCCCGTGCTTTTTGAGGCACAGGGTTTTTCCAAACCAGAAAAAACACGGCGCTGACATGGCAAGCGGTTACACTACTAAAAATGCGATTGGTAATAAGTTCCTTAACCCGGCGATAGGGGCACTGCATGTAGGAAACTCTCCGTCATCGAGTGGCTACTGGAGGCGTGAAATATCCTATACGCATGCGCATGACTCATCGATTTGCATCGCCGTCTGTCGGGGTGCTTGGAACTACAAATAAACACGGGGATTTCGTGGTTACACTACATAAAATCCCTGGGCCTAAAACAGCCCCGGCATTGCCGCTTTGAGCTCGCTGGGGCTAATAAGCACGGGGATTTCAGACACGGGTCTATTTAGACTCGGCGATTTATAGGTGTAACCGGTGATGAGACTCATGCTGCACTGCACATCTACTTGCACTTGTGAACTTCCTTTTGAAACTTTCCTCAGAAAAGTGAGCGAAATGCTCGTACTCAAGGAGTGGAATTTTTGCAGTACATCCTCTTCTTGATAGTGGCCTCAAGGCATATTATTGCCACGTGAATGGTTTCTGCTGTAGTTTGGGTGTTCTGTGGGCTACTCAGTGACAGAAAACTACCGACGGAGTGTCATTGCATAGTGTAAATTGAAGAGGGAACGGTGGAAATCGGCATTTGTGAGGCATTTCTAGCTAGAAACCCCTTGAGGTGTCAGGGTTTCCGCCACTACTCAGGTACTGAAAAAGTACCCTTGAAGAAGTCAGGGTCAGTACGCTCAAAAATTTGTGAAAATTTGGATTTTTTTGGCATACACTAGTTTTAGATGTAAAAAAAAGTAGAAAATACATAGAAAATCTCCAGTAGCAATACCTTAAAGGTGCTCTAGTTCAAATTGTAAACATTACGGTTTGTTTATTTACATGGTTGATTATAATAGTTATTTTTCCTCGGACAGGTGGCAGCACCGTGTATACCAAAATATTAATAAATATTATCTATTTTTATATCTATCTTGATAAATATTCTTGTAACTGAAATATATTTATGATTTTACGCTCAAAAACAAACAAAAAGTTGAGAAAGGTGATGATTTAATTCGAATTTATCTGATTTGTTAGTACCGGTACCAGAAGTTGACAATAGGTGGCACACCGTAATGTTTACAATTCAAACTAGAGCGCCTTTAAAAGAGATCCTGGATGAAACCCTGACACACTGCGTGATGTTGATATGCACATTTTCGCTTTTCAACCCAAACCCCCCCAAAGCATCAGCTTTATCGACAAGCAACAGGGTGTAAGTGTGAAGAATCATTTCCAGTCGATGATCTTGATGAGGTTGGTTCACAGAATTTAATGCATCGTGCCGCAAGAATTGTGAAGAGGAGATTGATTTGCTGTCACATGCAATAAATCTCACGCATTTGAAGTAAAAACTGCAATTGCTTTCAAATTTCTTTTCTGGGACAAATTCAAATCGATCATTTTTCCATCTTTATTAACCGTGCACGCTGACATGGTTGAGTTTACTCAATCAATTATTCATGCGGAGGTTCTATTCAGTCGTCTCAAAGTCTGCATGTCTGGACCGAAAATGGTGCCAGTGGTATGGCTGGCCAGCAGATGGTTCTACTCCTACCTAGGCCGAGCCACAGTCTTTGTATGTCAGATGTTCTCAAGGCATCTTTGGTTAAGCCCAGGTCACACTGTGGCGACTTAGGTGGGCGAATCCCCGCGAACTAGAATGAAATGGTCCATGGCCCATGTTACACTCGGCCCCAATGTGTATCCGACGTCCCGGTCTCCTACACACTGGCACTTTTGGGGCTCAAAAGCCGTGAACACCACTAGATGGCACTCCACTGGGCTCCAGCCAATCACCACGCTTTCTCACTCAATAATTCCCGCGGTAATTACTTACAGGAAAAACCCTACCTCGTCCCCAGGGGTATATAGTTCGCTCAGACAACCTTGGACCACTCGCCATTTTTATTGTCAGAAAGCGAACGAGGTTGGGAAAACCCAAGGACCCGTGCTGCAACCACGCGGTCTTCACGACCGTTAATCTATATTATAATTGACGGTGGCGCTTTAACTTCGAACACGAACTCCTCCGTGGTTTCTGATCGAAATGGCACCATTTTCACAGGAAGTGTTGAAAATGACATGGGGGTGGCCCTTAAAGGAGTTAGACGCCGAAGTTGTAAACAAGCTGGTTTGTTTACAAATATGGTCGGCAAACTAGTTTTATTCCTTTGTGCAGGTGGCAGCACCCGTGATCGTTAGACTGGTTCCCTGTCCGATGCAACTCACTCACGATATTCACGTCAGTACATATCACCGACAATAGGTGGCAGCACCGCAGGCGTCCGTGGATAGAGAACCAGTGAGTGAGTGTTTACAACTTCGGCGTCTAACTCCTTTAAGCGGGTGGCATTACATTTTTTTACCCTCAAGCGAATAAAATGCAGGAAGAAACTTCCAATGATTTGCAATGCCCACTAGCCTGGTTTCGCTGGCCACCGTGTAGATGGCGCTGCGTACGCAACACCATCTACACGGTGGCCGACGGAACCAGGTATAATGCATTGTCTTCAACCAGGCAGGGTGATCAGAAAATAGGAACTTCAACACATAAAACTGCTGCCATCTGCTTCCCATAGGCCTAGATTATTGTCCGAGGAGTTGGCCCCCACTAAACATTTTCCTCCCACACAGAGACGTCCAGCAAAATGCCATCCTCTGGCCACATGCATCCTGTGAATGTGCTCGCCACGGGTACCATGCTAGTCTCTAAAAGAGCCAGACGCGGAGTGTGACTTACCGAAGGGTGAGCACGTAGCGTCTGGCCAAGCGAGACTAGGCCCATGTAGGCCTACATACTTCTCTCTGTCATAACACTATTATGTCCAAAGGGGTGAGCACATGGTCCATGGACCATTTCATTCTAGTTCGCCTGGATTTGTCCGTCTAAAGTCGCCACAGTGTGACCTGGGCTTTACGAGGACTTGGGGTCTCAGACGTCCTGGGACAGTACAGTAGGGGGTGATTCTTGCAAAGTTGGAGGGTGCATTAAGGTACATTTACTTCGGAAATATTTGGTCAGGGCCATAGCTGGGTACAAATGGAGAATGGGTCCAGGCCTATTTGCTGCCTGCTATTAATTTCTGAGGCTTCTGGTGAAGGGCAAGGGGCCAAAGTACCGGGACTACGTAGAGTTGCGTAGTGCAGCGTACCGACTACGCCCTTGCGCTGTGCCTACGCTGGCCTTCATGGCAATACGCGGAGGGATGCAAAAGGGTATGCGAGATGGACGCAAATAATTAAACATGTTTAATTTTTTCGAATACGGCGTAGAGCACTGGACGCAGAAAGTATGCAGTTTTTACGCAAGTCTACGCTACACTATGCTATATTGCTTTTCAGAATGTCCAGTCATGCCAGTCATATTTGCACTAATTTTACATGTAGGTACCTTGCAATGGAACCTAACCACAAACCGCAAATGGGTCAGTTACATGTTGAATCAAGAGTACAGACCTGAACAAGGTCCTATTAGAAGTCGGTCAACCGCTTATCGGCATGCACACGTAACTGGTCAATTTGTGGTTTGTGGCTAGGTTCCATTGCAAGGTAAAATGAGTGCAAATAAGACTGGGCATTGTGGAAAGCACTTTACTGTACACCATGCCTCCGCAATACGTTACTCTATCACCATCCGACGAAAAATCCTTTGAGGCTGGCGTAGTGTTACATATGGAAGGGCGTAGTGTTGCGTACTTTTGTTTTGTGTGGGTCCAGGGACTACGCCAATCCTGCACGTGGCAAATTTATTTCATGAGTACGCAGCCTAATTTCGGCGTACTCGGTACGCCGCACAACGCAAAATTTCTTGCCTCCGGTGGTCTTATTACTGGCGTCACAACAGGACTGTCAAACCCAGCTGCAATGTAAATCGTTTTGTGCACATTTTTCATTCCCAATGGAGGCATGCGTCACACCGACACCACAGGAGTGTTTATTTCGCTCCATCCTGTGGGCCTATAATCCTCGGCGTTCAGTTTCGCAGCTGCTGACTCAGCTTGCTCCCATCCCATCCATTACAACACAACCATTGATTTTTATAATCGCAGACAATTAATGCCAGAGGGGACGCATTTCAATTTCTTAATTGGATTCAGTAGTGGTTGAATACATTCGCGCAATATCTCTAATTGAGCCACTGGATCTGGTTGCTTTCGACTTTGATCATGATCTTGAGTATTGCTTTCAGCAGTTGTACTTTTGCAATCCTCTTTCCAGTCCCAGACTATAGAGGTTCTTCACGTGATGTCACAGCTCCAAATGTCCGCCATATTGGCCGTCAAATGACGCAACGTCACAGCATCAACACAACGTTTTTGACGTGGTTTGTACGTTGTCGGCATTCATTGGACCTCTTCTACACTGTTCTACAGCAAACCGTATGGACGATTCGCTTTGTTTTCAACGCGGTTTTCACACCAGACCAACTACTTATGCTCAGAAACTGTGAGAGGTAAAGTGATTTGTTGAGTTGTGTGCTCCCAGTGGTCTGGTCTTTTGAACCAAGAACAAGATGGCAGCCTCCATGGCTTCATTTTGACGGCCAGTATGGCAGTCGTGTGACGTCAGTGAAGAACCTCTATACACTCATATTCAGAGTCCAGTTGTTTCTGGCGATTTGAGCCTAGCGTACATCACACTTGCGACTGGAGACTACTATAGTTGCCACTGAGCTACTGGCGACTGGGGAGTCTAGCTGGAACTGGAGGCGACTGATCAGTCGCCAGAAAGGGCCGATGCATGCACCTTTGCGACTCGCTGGAACTGAGATTTTGCCAGTCGCCGCGAGTTGCACATGTTCAACTTTCTAGCTACCCAGCACTATTTGTACCCAGTTTCGTTCAGTCGCTGCGATGTACGCAGGCTTGTGACTGATCAGTGCCAGGTTTCTAAACGAAACCTAGTCTCGTCAAGTCTCAACATCCCGGATGTTACCTGAGTTGCTGCCAGTCGCAAGTGCGATGTACAGGGTCAGAACATGACGACTGGTCCTCCTAGTTTTACTGAGTTGATGAATTTGTGATGTGTGCGCAGCGCGTACATCACCAGCGACTGATCAGGAGCCATGTTCCCGAAGCCTTCGTTAGCTTAACGATGTCGTTAAAACTGGTAAAATGCATAGCGTAACGACATCGTTAACCTTACGACGGCTTCGGGAACATGGGTCCTGGTCAGTTACTTCCAGTCGCGTGGCTTTGGAGTTCCGTAGCTGTTCTCTGGGCTATCAGGGCCGACCGCAAAGAAAGTCCAATAGTGCTGTCGGTGCCTATCGGCAGTTTAGTTAATAGGGAAATGCGTTATAACTAACTGCCGATAGGCGCCGGTAGCACTATCGGGCTTTCTGTGCGGTCGGTCCAGAGTGGGACCAAGCACTGTGTAATAGAGAGGGGAGACAGCGAATATCAAACTTTCATCCAATGGATGCATTTTTTTGTGAACGTTCCATTTCGTATGCCATTTCTTGGTATTCTAAGACTGAGAGCGTCTCATTTCCTTCCACAAATGGGCTGATATAATCAAGATCGTTCTCGGTTCACTTGTCAGTGGTTATTGTGACTCTCTGACATTTTCAACTGATGAATTGATTTGTGTTGAGGAGGCAACAAATTATTCTTTCCGTTGATGCAAAACGTGGAGTATCTGGCGTCGGTTTGCCGCTGCACTTCTGAACCACGACTCCTTTTACTGAATCTAAAACCCCAACGCCTCCAGCATCGCTTTCAATTAAAATGTCACAGATCTAAAAATAATGTGGAAAAAATGTCTCAACTAATGCATCTGATGAGATGTGGATTTCAATTTTCTTTCCTTTTGATGACAGTGGTTTGGTTTTGCTTGAGAATTAATACTGACGGTTGATGGAAATAAATAGTGGTGAATTTATGGTGCAGATAGCACCAGTTTGGATTTTGTCTTTTCTTCAACTCTTTATGGACAATGGCTTGGTAAACTTAAAGGTGCGTTCACACGTTCACCATGAACTGAATTCTGTTGGGTTTTGTGGTGTGATTCCCGCATGGCTTCAATGCTATTGCGATGCAGACATCTGCTTGTGGACTAGTCTGGTTCCCTAACCTGCTGTATGGTGGCGCTGACTGATGGTGCGATACAGAGGTCAGGCAGGCACCGTGTCAATACTGATCTAAAAATAGAACATTACTCATGGGCTGATTATTATGGGATATCGGGGTATCTTGAAACGAGTTGTACATCGCGTGTGAAAACTGTCAAAATGCCGGGTGTTCTGTATGTTTTAGGTGTACGAGTATCAACCTTGCCTCTGCATCAGCCTGTACAGGTATCGCAAGAGAGAAACTTCTGAAATTGAAGGGTCAAAACGCTGCACAACCGGCTTGATGGCCGATGTACCGAAATCACGTGACCTACTGACGTAACTGGAGATTCTGACAATTTTACGCAGCGCCTGCCTGACCTCTATCGCACCATTAGTCAGCGCCACCATACAGTAGGTCAGGGAACCAGACTACTTGTGGACAGACGTTTCATATCTCGAGAGCACGGCATAACAAACAGTTCTGGTAAAAGGCCCAGTGTCTTTGACAGATCATCCCACTCAAAGTGCCGTATGCACTTCCCTCACTATTTCATCAAATAAAGGAAGGGGACCATTTTAACTCTACAGAATAGAAATGTCGTTCTGTTTGCTTCGTTTTTGTCCCTGTCAGATGTGGATCCAGAGGGGGGCGCTCTGGTCGCTCGCCTCCCCTTTTAGCCACGAAATCTGTAAAAATCGACTGTGAAATTCTGCAATTTGGTGCAAATTTCAATGTTTCTACCACAATGTGCCCCCTCTTTTCCCAAATCCTGGATCCGTACCTGCCTGTTGCACTGCAGCAAGGAATCGTGACAGTCGATTACACGAATTTAAAGGAGTTAGACGCCGAAGTTGTAAACAAGCTTGTTTGTTTACAAACATGGTCGGCAAACTAGTTTTATTCCTTCGCGCAGGTGGCAGCACCAGTAGCGCCCCGTGATCGTTAGACTGGTGCCCGGTCCGATGCAACTCATTCACGATATTCACGTCAGTACGGTACATATCACCGACAATAGGTGGCAGCACCGCAGGCGTCGCGTGGATAGAGAACCAGTGAGTGAGTGTTTACAACTTGGACGTCCAGCTCCTTTAACCCATTTTAGAACCGAGGTAGATTCGCCCCATATCAGGTTACAGATTCCTAAAGCAATGTAACGGAACTGAGATAGAATCGGGGTAGCCTCGATTATGACAACCATACGCATGCGCTATACAGTCAAAATGGAGGCGCCAATTTCAGTTGTCCTGCAACACTGGCGTTTACTCCGGGGCACACCACGGGTGCGTGTTTAGACTACGAAATTACACCTGGTTAGATCTTAACCCGGGGCGTGCCTCACCACTTTTACTGGGGTAAACTACACCGGTGTAACACATTTTTTGATCCGGAGCAAATTTAATATGTGTGCGTTAATTTACATTTGTCTGACTTACACCGAGTTAATTCGCAACCGGTGCTGCCCCTGGTTAAATTCGTGTAATGTAAATGCATCTTCGATAATCGAAAGCCGATCTGCTCTCCACTGCGTTACATCGCACATCACCCTTCGAGAAATAGACCAGTCGGCGGCGTATCTTGGCACCATGCCAACTTTACCGGTCGACCAATCATATGACACTTTATATCGGGTCTTCGGCTACAACTCTTTGTCCCACGATTCAAATTTTACAACACCGATTCTGATTGGCCTCTTCTTCTCGAGGCGGCAGATACGCCGTGGACCGGTCACTTTCTCGAAGGGTGATGTGCCGTGTAATGTAGTGGTGAGCAGATCGGCCTATCATTGAAGATTTGTAAATGCGGCTTAAAGCGAATCGATAGCGGATTTTGTTTACATTTGGCTGGTGTTTGTAAACACAAAATTCAGCCAATCAAAATGCACGAAAATTTCTTTGTTGACATTCTGGAGAAGTTTGTTTACATTTTTTCCTGAAAATTCGTCCCCTTTCAAATTCTATTTCTAAATCAAATTTTTTCGCTTTTGATTCGCTTTAAGGTACAACCGCTCTCAGCGCCGCCCTGTTGGGATAAGAAGTCATGCGAGTTCCTCATTGATTCAGAGCCCTTTCTGTTTCATTACGCTCAAGTTGATCCTGATGTAGTAACGTGTGCCAATCCAAACACACCATTTCTCTGTATTGATCTGCTTCTCTGGGATGGATTGATACTGATATGGAGCCAGACAATCGTGATTCGGGCTGATGCTCATAAATATTTACTCTCATAATATCCACAGGGATGAATAATGATCAATCAATTCTGTATGAAATGGGGCATAATGCTTGTTTGGGGAATTAAGCAGTTCCTCCTCATCACTCAGAATGCGGTTTCCCTGCAACTGCTAGTCTGGCGCATTTCAAATCTAAACTAGAACTGAGAATTCACTGAAAGTGAATTCATGGCCAGAGGCTGGTTTGTTATGTTAACGTAAGATGGCGGTGTTCGAATGCTGCATCTGTGACGACGAACTGGCGAATGATCGATCAGGATGTAGGCCTACACGTCATCATGACGTTGTGTACAACATGTAAGAGGCAGTAAATTTCTACAAGATCTGACCAAATGGCCCTGTAAATGCTTTCTCAATGTCTAAAAGTGCTGCAGCACTGAATAAAAGGTCTTCAAGCTTATTTCAAGGCACTTTATTCAAGTTCTCGCCAAGTCAATTGACGTCCCCAAATTATGGAACAAAAATACAGGGTGTAAGACCTGTCATGTAATGAGGAACCCGCACGTCGTTTATCCCGACAGGTCGGCGCAGCGATCGATGTGACCGAACCGACGTCATTGGCGTCGTTTTATGTGCTGACATTGCGTCATGAAAAAATCAGCTGTACATTTTTGTACAGGAAAAAATGAGATAAAGACGTTGCCGTTATCGCCCTCCTACCTCTTTATTTTAAGGAAAAAAACAAAGAAATTGCAGAACTTTTCATCCGCGACAAGATGGTGTAAGTTTTAATGTCATGCGACCGAAAAAATAGGGTTTATTTCACGCCAGAAGTTAATGGAAATGACTGGAAATCACGTTGAAAAAAGAAACTTCGGTCTCATCGATCGCAGCGCCACGTCGTGACGTTAGTTCGTCCGGTTCCTCATTGAAAGGCCTGACCATATGTTGTACCATATTGTATTCACCACCTACCTACCAACTCTCTGACAGTAGAAAAAATCAATGTCGGACTCCTTCACGGTCGTTTCTTGATATTGCCTTCAAGGTACACCTCGCCATCCCACATATCTGAGGGTCTCAACCTCTGCCAAGAAGCAGTCTCTTAATTGAAACCTGATGGCAAAAACCTATCCAATATGTATGAGACATGAGATGCTTGGCGTCTGCCCGGGGTCACCGGTCTGACTCGCTGATAAAAGGTTCTTGCCTTGTTGGGAGATAAGGAGCTCGGCTCAAAGCCCCGGGCGACCGAACATACGTCCAATGGATCTTCAGAAACATGTCCAATATGAGGTGGGATATTGCCAGCCTGTCTTGATGTGTGGAGATGTTTTGTTGGCTGGCCGGTGGCAATGTCATTTATTCCAGAAGGACAGACAAAACTTCTGCTTGGCTTGTTCTTCTTGCGTTGGGGAGTGCTTTCAGCAGCCTTATTACCGCTGAGTACAGCAGCAGCGACGGATCCATGATTTCGGAAAAGAGGGGGCACGCTGTGCTAGAAACATTGAAATCTGTGGTGAATGGGGAGCACCATTTGGTCACATGATGACTTACAGAGCAGACGTGACACCTATAGACAGGGTTCGTACTCTACCTTGAAATCCTTGAAAACCTGGAATTTTGAGGTACATGTATCCCCTTTCCAGGTCTGGAAAACCTTGAAAATCATGATTTACCCTAGAAGTCCTGGAAAAGTCCTTGAATTTTGCCCATGTGGCCTTCATAGAATCCAAAATTTTCTGGCGGAGGACCCCCAGACCCCTCCCCCCCATTTTCTTTTTATCCGGGCTCAAACTCATCAAGTCATCGGCCCTTATTCTGCCCCTTCCAAAATATAATGGCAGAGAAAACCCTACTTGCTTGTAGAATTGTCTGGGTTACTGATGTCGTGATATTTATATTAGGCCAATGATTGAGCCTGGTAAGAACTTAAATATTGGCAAAATAGTCCTGGAATTTCAGGATATTTGGCCCTGGAATTCCTTGAAAAGTCCTGGAATTTGAGGTCTGGGGGTAGTGTACGAACCCTGTATAGAGGTTTCCCACTGACGATTGTGACGTCACTGCCGCGACGAGATGCCGCCATGTTGGACGTCACGTCCAACACATTCGTAGCTTCAGATGACGTCCAACATGGCTGACGTGCGAATTATGACGTCAATGATGACGTCACGTGAAGTTTCCCTATAGAGGCTCATTGTTCGAGAGATGCGGTTCACCAAGCACGGCCAATCACACCTTGAATCGTCATGAATAATAGGTGGCGTCGGTGTACTGTCAGTTCAAATCCACGCGTGTATTTTCGCATGGTCTGCGTGATCGGTGTTCCCTATTTCAATGATTTGCTCCAAATTTCATAATTTCACGGTCGATTTTACAGATTTGTCGGCCGAAAGGAGGTGTACGCCGGGTGGGCCCCCTTGGGTCCACGCCTGAGCACTACAAGTACAGGATTAAAACGTACATTGAGTCGTCGATGTGGCACAGTGGCACACTGCACCTGCCGCCAGTGAAGTCATGGGTTCAGATACCGGACCATATAGCATTAATCATTCTTAGCTCAGGGATGGCGCTACCCACTCGCCAAATCGCCATTGGCTATTTAACCTCTGATTTTATGGCTAAAATTTCAAACATTTGGCTAAAATTTTCCAAACTGAAAATCCATTAGATGGGAAAATTTGGCAATCTGAACTTCTACTTGGCTAAGGATTTGGCTAAGACTTGACAAAAGCTAGCTCATCCCTGCTAGAACTTCAGTCTGTTCTATGGGACAGTAAGGTGTAGTGCCTTGTACCTTCAGGGGCAAGTGAAAGACTCCCCCATCCAGGGAGGAACATAAGTAGCTTGAGATGGCTTCTTCCAGGCCTTTATATATTCTCCCAAATTAACGACGTTTAACGTCGGAGCCCAAATTAAGGGCACCCAAATTTGAGTCTTGTTTTACATTTAAATGGGAATCTCAGATGCCTGGAAATGGCATCTTTTATCCTCTATTTTCCAAAAAAATTCTAACCCCCCCCAATCACGCCTTCAGCGCACCGTAAACAGAAATAGCCCAAATTAGAGAATATAAAGGCTGCGCCTGTCTTCCATAGTCACAAGGGCCAATCATGCTTTGGCTTAGGCTCTGAAGGAAAAATCTGCTTGCAACAATCCCCTGACCTTTCTCTATATGAATCTACTCTAGTTTCATCGATTTAAGACCGGTTCTGGATATTCAAGCCACGCCCACTCTGTATAACTTTGACCTCATGCATTTTGTCATGGTTTGAATCCATGAATAGAGCGCACCATGTATGATTGACCTCTTGCCTGCCCCTTTGTGCTATGTTTACATGACAATTTAAGCAATGCCTGGATAACCGATGCCGAATGAGATGCCGAATGAGTTAACCTACCGCACTCACTGACCGTGGGCTTTGCATAACGACTATCACGGACAACTACATGTAGGCCCACCAGTAGGCCTATACGGGTGTTATTTGTTGAACATTTTCTGTGAATTACCCTGTTATCTCATGGTCCCCGAACGACAAATCCCAACGGAAAGTTATTCAACCGCACGGTACACAGATTAAACAACAAATAGCAATCTGTTCATCCGTACTGACAACCACAAGTCACTTTCAGCCCACCAGCGCAAGTAGAAAATGTGCACCAATGAACAGCAAGAGAGCGTGGCATATTCACGCTGTCCTGCACTGGGGGCGGTCACAGGCGCTTATAATGAACTGGTCTTAAATCGATGAAACTAGAGTATATGAATCTACAGGAGCAAAATGCCAAAAAGTTAATTTTCTGAGGTCCCCTGAGAGGGGGTTGGTTCTAAACCTGGCACTGGCACGCTGGCACTGGCACTGGCACTGGTATCATATTATGGCCAGAAATCATGAAAAAAATGTATATATACGTAACAGTTGTTATTTTGGAAGATAATAGGGCCAAAAAGTTTAACATGGATCAATTTTGTTGAAAAAACATTTAAAATTTTTTTTCTAGTTTTTTTAGATTTTTCAACATAATTGATCCATGTTAAACTGGCTGGCCCTATTATCTTATTATCTTCCAAAATAATAACTGTTAGGAAAATGTACCATTTTTCATGCTTTCTGACCATAACATGATGCCAGTGCCAGTGCCGCTGAAAGGGTAAATGTCGTCCTGGGTATATACAAAGATTACCCAGGATCTCAATCTTCACTAAAACAATACCCTGGGTGTAGTTTCGATAGCCGAACATCACCCAGCATCCGCAATCGGTGCCTAGGAACGAGTCCTATTTAGAAATCCCGTGGAATCTCGTGGTCTTGCGCCGCGGTACTTGTTGAGTGTAGCTGTTCTTGACATTCTTTAGGCTGTCACGTGACCACGGGCGAGACAACCTTGAATCCAGGTGTCATACCACGATGCTGGGTGATGTTCGGCTTTCGAAACTACACCCAGGGTATTGTTTTAGTGAAGATTGAGATCCTGGGTAATCTTTGTATATACCCAGGACGACATTTACCCTTTCAGCGCCAGTGCCAGTGCCAGCGTGCCAGTGCCAGGTTTAGAACCAACCCCCTGAGAGGTGCTGGTACTTAAACCAACTCCTGTTGAAGACTCTGCTATAAGGCAATGAACTTTCAGAGTCGACGTTTAGAAATTTCATTATATTGAAACGCCATCAATATTGCAGTAGCAACACCAGTTTCTATGGTTGTGTATGTTCACTAGAATTTAATAAAGAAGCGAGAGTGATGTTTTGAATACGACTGCCCTACATGTAATTTGCACAGCACGACAGCTGTTTCACAAACTGTTGCCTGGCGAATAGTATGGCGCAGCATGTCTATTTTTTTGTTCAAAGAGAAGGCAAGCACAAAAATCGACACACAATACATGTATATGATACACTGTATATAAAAAGTCAATTTCCAGAATGTTTGCGAATTTTCGCCCCCAACTGGGGTCTTCTTCAGGCTGGAACTTTACAATCCCAAACTCTAGAACATCTATTTTTTTGTTCAGTAGAAAATGAATTATTTCATAAACTAGAGTGGTGTGCAAAAATATTAGAACACTTGCCATGAACTGGAAAACGGATTATTATTTTAATGAAATGACCCCAATGTAGCCATGAAACCATTGTTTCTTTCATTAATGGAACCTTCAGCCATACTGATATTGCATAACGAATGTTCCAGAGACACCTGCATGATACCTTTGTCAATTTCTTGGAAACATACTGCATTTTGGAAATGTTGAATAACTCTAAGGAAACTCTCTGGAATGAGCTTCTGAGAGCGTGGAATAACACTGGGGTTGAAACTCTTAGAAAATACACAGACACAATGCCGGAAAGACGCGCTGCTGTGAC
>NMRB01003310.1:27338-68689 GCA_002633025.1 Notospermus geniculatus | reverse complement strand
AACACAAAAAGTTGAGTGAAAAAGTGTATTGTCTTCTGGTAGAGATAGAAAATTTTGGATTTGAAATTTGTTTTTTTATATTACCTTTGCTGTGGTTTCACTTGTGCTCTTTAATGATATACGACCATTAAACTCATCGACTTCAACGTTTTCTAAGAGGATTCTCTTATTTGTATGGGAATCGACAATGATATCTGGGAATGAATTCTAGAGCTTGCATGTAAGAGTTGTTGTTTTTTCTCGTCACAGACACTGATTTGCAAAATGACATCTTTACGAATCCAATTGTCACCATATTTCAGTGCAATCTGCAATCAGAAAAGTCAATGCACGACAATGAAATGGAAGAATAAAAAGAAACGACAAACGCGACAACCTTCTTGAATGGATTGTGAAGAGAAGTATGGGATGTTCTCCAGTATGATCTCAGGCATGTCAGGGTATGTTGTTGGTTCCTAAACTGACTGCTAAAATACGTGCATAGAACAGTGGACTGCATGTAACTAACAATGCAATGCAATAGTGTGGCGTGGAGCTGGCAAAAGCCATAATTATGGCCGTCATGGAATCGATCATTGTGGACATTCCTGGTTTTGTCCTAACTCCCCTTCTATTATACATGTACTTACCATTTTTGACAGTAGTTGCCTCCACAGAGACCCTGGGTCCTTATTCACAAAGCATCCGTACGCTTTAGCGGATCCGTTAAGCCTCCGTTACGGTTTACACCTTATTCACGAAGCATCCGTACATTTACGCATCCGCGTAACACGTGCGTAAAATAGCGAATTTTTGCGGGAGCTCCAGGGTTCCCGTTAATGCTAGCGGATCTCCGTCGGGCTCACTGTGCATCTCAAAATAATAAATTTAGCACATGATTTTTGTGTGTGTGTAGTTACACCCTTCATAAACACTGCGTCCGGATCACGAAATGCCCAATTGTTACCAAAAAAGGATCACTTCAGTGTACTTAGTACTTGTACATGCAATGGCAGTCAGGAGTTGCAGACCAGGGAAGGGGCGAAGCCCTGGAGGGAGGTCTCCCTCTGGAAAAATGTATTGGTAAAACGCGAGTATATGTATATTGGGGGGATCCAGATGGAAGATGGGAAATCGGTTATGGCAGCGGCCAAAACACTAAAATTTAAGCATTTTCCCTTGAAAAGTGCTATTTTTTCAGGTGTCAAAAAACGATGAAAAGTACCTAAAAAGTAGCAAAATTACACTGCCGCTGCCTAAAACCTTTCACATCTTCCACTTGGACCCCCCAATATACATATACTGTAGNGCCGTGCCGGAAGTTTACTGTGTTAAATGTAGAAAATTCACCGACACTTCGTGATCACGATTTCACGGAAATAGCGACATCTGTCTAATACGAGAACTGTGTATATCAAACTCGGATATAATGCATTGTGTGTTGTAACGTTGCAACAGATGGGGAGTGGCTGATCGTCCGGTAGTATGGTAAGGCAACAAGGTGTGTTTTTTCGTTTTACATGACTGGAACCGTAGGGTAAGGGCTTCAGGGGTAGAGCGTTTCATGATTTTATTGATTATTTTCTCATGTCATGAGACTTTAATCAATACTTCCTCTGCCGAATTTCTATTTTTAGCCCTCTCTGTGACGTCACGATTTCGGGTCATGAGCTGACCGATTTCTATTTTTAGCCCTCTCTGTGACGTCACGATTTTCAGGTCACCCGGTGACCGGTTTCTATTTTTAGCCCTCTCCAGACCAACTATGCTGACACTTTGTGAGCGCAGAGTGGGTCTAACCAACATACGGTTTGGTCTCCTATTGAAAGTTCATCAAATCAAACTGGAAGAGTTTCATGGTTTGACCTGTAACTCTAAGCTGGCATCAAAAGTGCTGCCATCTAGCTTCGCTAGCGTTGAATGATCTCTTAGTTGTCTTTGGAACTGAACAAGCTTTGCTGTATTCCAGTGAAAATTTACATCAACATAGAGAATCGCAAAGTGGCAGCATAGTTGAATTGCGTTTGTATGGCTTTGCCGTATTTTTAACTATTGAGTTGTTACATAGGCCTACATAGAAATTGCATAGAGTGTATTGTGTGTGTTTTATGAGGCAACAGATGTGATGGGCATTGTATCCTGCGAGCAATTTTATTAGAGGTGTTTAGAAAATAGGGTGTTTTAGACAGCTACTGAATTTTTAGCCTGCTGCACTCGAGCCCGTGCCTTTTTAAATTCTGTGCAAGGGTAAAATGAATCATAACTCTTGTTCCTCTGAAATTCACCACTTTACCACTTCTATCTGTAATCTGAAATTTCAAATGCCATGGTGCCTTACCAACTTTTCTTGTACAATCGAGTGGTTGATACCTCTGAAGTTTAATNCAACTTTTCTTGTACAATCGAGTGGTTGATACCTCTGAAGTTTAATCCGATCGCCATCATCAACTGGTATTGAACATAAAATATCTGAGTATTTATTATTATACAAAGTATTTTCTTGATTGACCAAGTTACATCTTAAAAAGAGATTAGTAACATAAAATGGTAAAGGTTTTGTCGAGTAATATCGGCCTTTCTTAGAAAATGTTTCCTGTTTAAATCCAAACCATTTATTAACTATACACGGCAGTTCATTCTGCTTGGAAAACCCACATTTAGTTCAGCATTGTTTATCAACAAACTCAGACAGTCTAAGTGGGTCAAGTCATTAACATTCCAGAGTCAGCCTTAGCAACGTGTAATCAACATGGCGGCCACGGCTGCAGTTTGAATTCTTGATAGTGACAGTTGGTATTAATTACTGCTCTATATAGACAATTTTTCTTTTAACTTAAGATATCATTTGTTTTTGGCATTCGTTTGCCACGCGCTAAGTGTGCTTTTTTCTGATGACAGTGATATGTCTGTGTGTTAGTTGCATTTAAATCACAGACTAGGCAGAGCACAATTTAGTGGATACATATCTTATCATTGTGGGACTCAGACATTTAAGTTTTGATCAGGACTTGTCTTAATAGATTCTATGGGTTTTATGTTATTAGGAATTACTCATCATTTTACAGGGCTATTTTTTCTCTGTGTGCTCTGAGCTTCTGAAGTTAGTGTTATCGGAAAGCAAGTTAAACCATTTTGACATTAGTTCTATCATTTGTCTCTTCTTTTTTGTGTTGTAAGTTGTGGATTATGCACAGTGTGATATACAAAGGTTAATTTTAGAAGGTTTCATTGCATTTCTCCCCTTAGGCCCTGAGACTGACAGAAAGAGATGGCTATTTCTTAATTTTTGCAGCGTAGTTCTGATATTTTCACATTTCCTCATGTTTTATATGAAGATGGACATGCTGACATTTCAGCTTGTTACTACAACAAAACCTGCACACTTCCAAGATGACCACCCTTCTTCGGGGNTTCTTCGGGGGGGGGGGCAAAGGGATTAACAGGTGGAGGTAAAACATTTGATGTCTTCAAATCATATCAACATGGGTATCAAATTAAAGGTCTCAGTCGGTACAACAACATGGCATGGGTTTCATTCCCAAAGATGTGCACCACAGCCCTTCAGGGTGTCAAAAAGGGCAGCAAATCCCACTTTTGACCCCTTATCACTGGTTCAATGGGGACTGCCGGTGGATGAAAATATTTTTTTCAACATTGTGCTCACATAGAGCTCCAAAATCATATCCATGATGACAACCTTTGGTAGCAGTTTTTGATACCTCCCAAAAAAGGGTCCAAATTCAGGATCTTGAATACTGTTACTCAAAGGATGACATCATGAGTATCGTTTTTAGCTCTAATGAGAGCAATGGGGCGGTCTTAAAAATAATTTCATCCGCCGGCAGTCCCCGTTGAACTAGTGAGAAGGGGTCAAAAGTCGGATTTGTGGCTTTTTTTGACCCTCTCAAAGGTTGCGATGTTCATTTTGGGGAATGAAACCCATGCCAGGTTGTTGTACCATGCAACTGAGACCTTTAATTTGATACCCATGTTGATATGATTTGAGACACAAATGTTTTACGCTACAGTTAATCCCTTTGGCCCCCTAACAAGGGTGCCCATCTTGATTTACAGAGGGTTATTGCCACGTTTGATTGCATTTCTTATGTTTTCTTGTTTTGAGTTGTTTTCTAGAGTTATTTCACTCTGATTGTGCAGTTAAAGTGTTATCAGACACAAACGGAAAGGTAACATTGAGGCATGATTTCTCCTGTTAGAAAAAATAGCCCTGTAAAATGGTACATGCCAGTTGGATGAGAAAGGGTTAAATATCACCTGTGCGAAAGCTCATTTCAAACTTTAATGTCTGAGTGCATTAATTACGAGATAAACATATCCAATTTTTATCATGTGTTGCCAGATGTAGGTTATTGGGAAACCCCATGTAATTCCCTTACTTCCAATCCTTCTTCCCATCCAGAAAGTTGTCTTCATGACAAACAACAATCACTGATACTATATGAATTGTCACTTTCAAGATAATTCTCAGCATATTGGTGATATTTGAGGAATTCCCTATTAATCCACCTCTCATCCAGACAAAGAAAGTACAGTGACCTCGATTTCCCGCGGTGGCCTACTTTATCAAGGCCACCTATAATTGCTCTTTTTTGTGTTTGTAAACAAGTCTGGCTGCTTCAACTAAGTGTGGGCCTAGAAACACGCTGTGTATATCTACATCGTGTTTTGATAACCTATTGTAGTAAGTTTTTCTGACTTTTAAGTTTAAATCAGTTGTAATAGGAGATACCCCTCTAGAATCCCCAATGGTGCTTTCTTCTGGTTCTCTACTTTAAACCATCATGTCAAAGTTAAACTCCTTATCTTCAATCAGTATAATCATGATGTAATTGTTATTATCACACTCAAACTTTACATGGTGTATCTCACTATCTTCTATTATTTTTTGCCACTCATTACAGAACTCACTTAAACTGAAATGTCTGTTCAGAGGAAAAGTATATTCTTTCTCATCAATAAAAGGTGTACCATAATAATTTTGCCGCCTTTCTTCAATAGATACACATTGAGNTTAAATGCCTTCATGTACTTCAAATGTATAGCTCTTCTAAATTCTATTTCATCCTCGAAAAACTTTTTTATTTCTGAAATATGATGTAATCTAAATTCCGTAGAATTTGGTTAAGGTGGTAAATCGGGATATAATCTTTTACTTTCACTTTCTTCACCCGGCTGATCCGCCATTTATTTAGTAAGAAATAGTTGAGTCTAATTGTGGGGGAGAAATAGGTTTGGGTTTAGGTGATTTAGGTTTAGGTGATTTAGGTTTAGGTGGTTTAGGTTTAGGTGATTTAGGTGGTTCAGGTTTAGGTGGTTCAGGTTTAGGCGCTTCAGGTTCAGGTTTAGGTGCTTCAGGTTCCACAGGTTCAGGGATACACCAATCACCATCAATTAATACAGGTTCTGGTACTGTCGGAACCGCTTCTACAGGCGGTTCGGATTGATTCAGCTTTGCTGTCACTTCGTGATCAGTTACAATGTTTGTCTCTTCCAGTACTTTTTGCCAATTCTTCGGTCTCTTTGAATAGCCCCAATATCTACTCATTTAATTTTCAAAATTTATAGCAATTGAATACTGAATATCTGCTCTATTAAATTTTATTTTTTTATTTTTTTCATCAGTGACCCAAAGCCTTAATTTGCTAAATCTTTGATTGCATAAGCCGTATGGACGATTCGCTTTGTTTTCAACACGGTTTTCACACCAGACCAACTACTTATGCTCAGAAACTGTGAGAGGTAAAGTGATTTGCTGAGTTGTATGCTCCCAGTGGTCTGTACAGGCCGCTAAACTTTTGAAGCGAGAACAAGATGGCAGCCTCCATGGCTTCATTTTGACGGCCGTGTGACGTCAGTGGGAAACCTCTATAAGATGAGATGATGGAATGAGAATAAAATATTTAATTTTTCAGATTCAATGGTTTATAACACGAGTGAAGAAGCAAAGGAGCAATGAAGTGGATGAGGCAATCAGTGGACACCAAAAGGCTCCTATTGAGGTTAGTAAATTTGTATCAAATGACGTCAGTATCAGACAGGGTTTAATAGTAGGGTCCCACTGGCAACTTTTGCCTATGACAAGGGGCGAATCTGAAGTTTGTGACATTCCCTCAACAAGCTGTGATATTTAGCATTTGTAATTTGTTGTGAGTTGTTAAATGGTCGCTGATTGGTCAAACACTCGCAGGCCTGGATGCAGTTAGTCGTGGCTGGTCGTAGATACTTGAAGATGCTCGTAGTTTCTTCGCACATTACTCGTAGCTAGCAACAGACTGTCGTAGATAGTCGAGGTTACTCTTCCATAACCAAGACCTACGATCCTGTACGATTATGTACAACATGGGTGCGACTATATACGAGATAACTTCGACTGTCACGGGCAAATTTTGAACATTTTTTGAAAATTGTTGTCTTATCACACATCTTAATTGACCAATTAGTGAACTTGCCAGGTTAAACCAATCAGAATGAGTGTAACTGATGCCGTCGGCTTGAGTTCCCATCTTGGCATGATCATGTCATCCGACATTTCGTGCTCGATTTCCATGATTGAGACCCTAAATTTTTGGGGAAAAGTCCACGGAAGTTGGTAGGGAAAAGATAGGGAATTTTGGGGGATGAAAAGAGTGGCAACCCTGTAATACAGGGCTCGAAAATAGTCCGGCGCTTTTGCGCCTAGCAACCACACAACAGTGCCAAACGCAGGTCAAAACCTGGGTTGTCGATAATAGCGAAGGCGATAATGGGGGATCGGTGCAAATATTTTTAGCTTCAGAGGAATTAGAAACAGCTCTGGAGAGGGCATATATTTTCAATAGTCAGAAGCTGTTTTTAGCTCCAGGGGCCCTATTCACAAAAGTCTCGCAGACGTTGCGATATCGCAACAGTCTGGTATCGACCTCGCAAATTTTCCAGCCGTATTCACAAAGGCCTCGCATTTTTGCGATAACGCAGAGATCTCACAAACTATCTCGCAAATCGGCTGAAATTTGCGAGAGCTCGGGAGCTCCCTCAAAGGTCTCGCAACGCGATTCAGCATCATGGCGGTGGTGAATTTTGTGCTAGATGCCGAGCAAAATAATAGATTGAACCGGAGGCCTCGAATTTTTAGGGACCGGACGAACCCTTGAGACATTTATGATGACACAGACTTGCTTAACAGATTCCGGATGCCACGAACAACTCATACTTGATGTTTGAGATGACATTGAGCCACGTACCATGAGGTCGCATGCTATTCCCGCCACTCTTAAGTACTGTGTGCACTCAGATACTTCCAAATCGTCAGTGGGGACATCGTTGGAATAGGCCTAAGTCGGCCCTCTGTGAGCAGAATTGTCGAATCGTGGGTCTACAACACTTTACGCAAAAGCACCCAAGTCTCGCAGGTGTTGCGATAT
This sequence comes from Notospermus geniculatus, assembly GCA_002633025.1. Taxonomy (NCBI): domain Eukaryota; kingdom Metazoa; phylum Nemertea; class Pilidiophora; order Heteronemertea; family Lineidae; genus Notospermus; species Notospermus geniculatus. Next base: position 61,289 of record NMRB01003310.1, on the reverse strand, counting down.
CGCAAGTGCCGCGTACAGACAGTGGTGAGAGGGCTCCTAGTACAGTCGTCCCACGTGTGTGACAGACATGTAATTCAATCTCGCAGTTGATGCGAGGTCACGCAACATGCGAAAGAGATGTTAGTGAATACCACGCATCGCAAGCTAAGAGGTCTCTTATTGCCCTTGCAAGTATCCTCGCACGGGACTGCGAGAACGCAAAGTTGCGAGACTTTTGTGAATAACCCCCCAGGCCTTAAAACCTTATTTTTGAGCCCTGTAATACTAGCTGATCTTTAGTTGTTTGAAGTTAATTAAATTTGCTTCCATGACTCACGCAGGATGAGAGTTGTTAATCCCAAGTTATATTTTACAGGGTTGGTTAAGCATGTGTGAGAATATCGTCCGATTTGAAAAGGACCATTCCAATGTCCTCAGTTCCATCATGCAAGTTGCAGGTCAATTAGAACCTCACCATCCACCGTACAATCAACAGAAGGAACCAAATTATACGAAGATTTATGACTTTCTGTCTCGGCTACTACACAAAGATCCACCATCAGAACTCTCTCCTATTGGTAAGTTGTGAAACATGGTCCTGTAAGGCGAGACCTTAAGCGTGTTTGAAAACTTACTCACACCTACACGGGCCCGGCATGACAGCGTTTTATTTACCGGAAGTTTTCCAAGTCGGGCCTGTCGCACCAGGCGCTACTAACCCTCCCCCGAGCCGGTTACTTCGGGAAGTATCCCACCATGCAGAGCATGATGTCACTTCCGAATGTAGATGCACACAGCCCTCGCATACATTGATCCATATCGGCTTGCAAAAGAAATAGAACGCTGTCGTGTCTAACACGAGTAAAGTGTCATGGCGGACAGTCAGCCAATCAGAGCCCATCCGCCATGACACTTTACTCATGTCTAACACGACAGCGTTCTTAATTGGCCTCCAATGCACATGTCTGAGAAAGCGCTAGTGCCTGGCCGGTGGAAGTAATCGAACACGCTACTTGAGTGCAAGGTGGCTGTGAGTGGTACTGTGCTGCCCCCTCTCAGTTGAGGGGAAAACTAAACCGTAAAATTTTCAGAACTCTCAAGATTGTGCCTCCCCCAGTGGAACTTATCCAGTAAGGACACCTTTCAGAATGACAAGCGCTGTCCTTCATTGAGAGTTGTCCTGATTACCGAGGTCAAAGTGAATAGCAATGACCAATTTGGAACTGTAAATCTGGGCCCAAATCCATAAAACCTTGCTAGCTTAGTTGGTTGCTAGTTGTGTACATCGGCCTGTGCAAACTGGGCACTTAGCAGGCAACTAAGCCTAGCAAGGTTTTATGGATTTAGGCCCAGGTTCTTTATAGAGGTGTCCTCCTGGCAGAGGTGTTTGTTATGAGAGGTTCACTATACCATCATCACTGTTTGTACTGTCTTGTCTATCAAATATGAATAGTGACTACATCTTGAGAATCTCGGGTCATTTAAGGTCGATCTATAGTCATTGGGTTTTCCCCAGACAAACACATTCCAAGGGACTCACTGGCGTGAAACTGAGTGAATCATAATGAATAATTAGAAATGTTTTTGTAATCATTGTTATAAATGAATTATCACAAGTTAAAGTTGGGCAGTTCAGTGCCACGCAATAGGTATAGATCGACCTTAAGGGGAATCCGAGGGGAATTATTGTTACATAACCCTCAAATTGCCTAAATAAGTAGTCTCGCGCAGCCAGACCCCGATCTCCCCACCGAGGGTCTGGCTGCAATGAATCCTCGTTTTTGACCACACTCATGCTGACCTAGTTCATGTACTTAGTAGTTGTTGACTCAATTCGAGAACGGCAGTCTCGATCGCCGAAAACGCAACCCGTGTCGGGCCAAGAACTTGTTCTTCTCAACCCTCCGCTGAGTGGGGAGCAGTGCTAGAAAAGTAGCTGTTTTCTTCACCATTGGCTACAAGATTTTCCCATTTGGCTATAAAGGATTTTGTCAACTTTGCCATTTGGCTACAAAAATTCCTTGATTTTCAATGTTTTAATTGCCATAAGTCCTTTCTATTTCCATTGGCAGTATCTCAATCATAGATATTTGGCTATGAAAGTTTGTAGACATTTAGCCAAAATGGCTACCTTCGAACAACTGAACTTTTCGAGCACTGGGGAGTGAGGAGAACACTCTTCTTGACCCAACACACGTTGCGTTCTCGGCGTTCGAGACTGCCGTTCTCGAGTTGAGTCAAAATCTATATGAACTGGGTCAGCACGAGTGCGGTCAAGAACAAGGATTCGAATACGCCCCAGTAGTCAGAATCACCTGACAACTCATCCTCATTATCATTACCGTATCCAAAATTTTTTGACTCGAACCCTTCTTTGTTTTCTCCTTCAGACAGTGCCGTTGTCCTTGATCTTCTCCAGAGCACAGTCGATATTCTCTGCAACACAAATGTTGAGGCAGAACGCGAGATGATGAAAGAAAAGTACAGAATTTTCAGCGCCACACGGTGTGAATTCAGCTCACTTGCTATGAGGCCGGATGTCCAGAAGGCACTTGGACGTAAGTTTTTACCATCACCAGGGTTCTGCCGCTGCTGGTCGGCGCCAGACAGCCCCGTCGGCGTCTAGGATGCAGAAATGTCGACCAGTACTCCGGCTAAAAAGAGTAGTTTCCGACCATCTGAACTAACGAAGTGTGCCACGAGTGATGCCCACCACGCACACTTCCGAATTTTCTTTCTGTTCCCATTCACAAAATTTGCTTCCCGGCACAGCTTTGACCAACGGCGGGCTGCCGATTAAAAAGTTGCAATAGAGTTGATCGGGGTCGTTTTGACGCCAGATTAACTCATTATTTCGACTCACAGGTGCCAGGAAATGGCATTTCAGCAAGTCTAGATTTCAAAGTTTTCTGGGGGAGGGCCCCACAGCATTCGTTCAGCCCTGGGCAGAAGACTGCATCACACTCCAAACACCTTCAAAAACTCCATAAAATCATTACCAGCTAGGATTTAATTTTCTCGAAAACAACGTGTCTATACCTTCATTAAAATGCACATGTGGACATGCGCAAATGCGTGGATTTATGCTCAAACGGAAAAATGTATTTATCATGTTTATCGCTACTCGATCTGGTAATATGACTCAATCGGGACATGCAATCAGTCAGTGGCAATGATTGGCAATGGTGACCCAATCGAGCGATATGTCCCGAGTTGGCGATTGTGCCCGATCTGGCTTAAAGTCCTAGCTGATTACTGTACCTACTGATGCCATTCATTAACTCAGTTGTTCTGTTTCAGTCAATGACCCAGAACCTGATGTAGACAGAATTCAAGAGCAAGTAAAGACAGTGAGAAACAACTCAAGGAGTCACAGACAGGCACCTTCGGCCAGTGAGGCTAGACCAAGTACATCTCATGGTGACAACGGCACATCAGGTGATCCAGCTCCCGGGACTAGTTCTGGAAGTACCAGGCTTGATCCACTTCTTGATAACATAAACTGTTCTCGCCCAGAATTAGTTTACGCCAAGCCGTGTACGCGACGGCCTGGTCGACCGAAGACTTCAAATGGACAGAATCCCAGCCCCGAGAAAGTTGGTGCCGATAGTAATGCTACGTCTGGCAGCAGCACGGCTGATATCCCTGGCAGTAGCACAGCAGTCCCTGGTAGTAGCACAGCAGTCCCTGGCAGTAGCACAGCAGTCCCTGGCAGTAGCACAGCAGTCCCTGGCAGTAGCACAGCAGTCCCTGGCAGTAGCACAGCGGGTGTCCAGCGCAGACCTACATGTACCGGTGCAAAACCTAGTAGACTTTTGTCCATTAATCCATTCTGTATAGACGTGAAATATTTGAAGGTGATTAACACTGACAATTCCAGCTAGTGTGGCTCACATGCTGCCTGGTGATATAACGGAAATGTAAATAAAGTTTGGCAGTTCTCAATGTGGTTGATTTTGGTTTAAGGAATTGAACCCAAGGCGGAGGGTCTTGGTTGCGACAGCGAACCCGCGAGGGTGGAGCTAAAATGTAGTCCAAACCTGAGGCGCTTCGCCGAGGGTTTGAACAGAATTTTTCCTCCACCCGAGCGGGTTTGGTGTCGCAACCAAGAGCCGACGCCGAGGGTTTAATTTCTATTCTAAAGTACCTCAAACTAAACATTCATATTTAGGGTTCAGTGCAGTTTGATTGCAAATAGGCCTTGATATCAGGGAGGATGCTCCGAGATACACAAGCGGGGCCACGGTGGTGTAGTGGTTTGGGCCTCCGACCAGCAGTCAGAGGGTCCCAGGTTCGAATCCCACTGGGCGTGAGGCTTTGGGCAAGTCTCTTTGCCTCACTGGCCTCTCTCCACCCAGGTGTATAAATGGGTAATGGTCAGAAATGCTCGGATTGTAGCACTGAATGAGCAGCTCATCTGAGTTCTTCTGAAAGGTTTCAGGATAGACTGGGGTTTACAAGTAAGTGTAAAGTCGGATGACACCTCTACCGTTGTTGATATCAACCTATAAACCCAAACTTTAACTTTTAAGTAGCGCGTTCGGAAAGCTTCCTCGGGGAAGCGGGAGAGCGTTCGGTAAGGTATTTGGAAGGCTGCTAAGGCTTCCTCGAGCCTGGCTGAAGTGAGGGACTCGCCGAGTCGCTCACTTGGGGAAACTCCCGGCATGCATTTCGGTTTTCTTTCCAAGCCGACACGTTGATTGGCAAAACGTGGAATATTTCATGCCTGCAACCCACAGTAGTACCTTTCCCCAAGGAAGCGCAAATATCGTTCGGAAATTCGCCTTCACTGGGCATGCTCACATTCCCCGAAGCTCGGGGAAGAAATTTCCTCGGGGAAGCTTTCCGAACACGGCCAAAGCTATGAGACCATAATCCTGGTATTAAACAACAAGAGTGTGATACAGTATTATACATATATTTTCATTTTCATTCCTGTCTGTACATTTAATGAATAAACCTGATAAAGTCCGGCAACATCTAACTTGGACCCAATGGAATGTGGAAGTTAAGAAATTGATAGTTGGATTTCCCACGGACCTTTAATCACACGCGGCTTTCATCATTAAAAGACACAAGATTTTATACAAGTCAACGAATCATTCCTTGATCCTTGACAATGAGGTACCGGCAAACTTAATCCGCGACGCGGCGCTGATTATCAACCAGGTCAGAACTGCATCATTGAAAGTGAGGCTAACGTTGTTTCCAATTAATTCTGAATAGCACTCTCTGTTTCTAGGCCTAATATAACTAACATTGCACTCAATTTCTAATTTTACTTTTCTGTCATTAAGTACAGAACTGCTAAAATATATCTTATTGCTTTTGAGCAAAAATCTCTGCGGGAATATGATGAATTTAATCGATAAAGTTCACCATTTTAGTGTAAACAAATGGCCAGTGATCAACGTCATGGGTTGTGAATGACGCAAATTTTTGTAACGTCAGAATGACGCACGAGGCCTGATGACGTTCAACAGTCGCAAAGCATGCGCACTTGCATTTTAACCTGGTTGATGATCAGCGCCTCCTTTTCTTTGCCGGTACCCGATTAGTTATTCTTTCCAGCGCAGCTGCTCTAGCACCTGCACCCTGCACCCTGCACCTGTTATCTCGAATTGTACTAATATACAAATAAAGAAGATACACAAATTCTACCTTCAGTACAAAGGTTCTTATGACCTTGTAAAATCTGGTGGGTCTCAAATGTCGATGCAGCATGGATCCATGCAGACCGGTTCCCAGTCCCAATGTAACTCACGCCATAAGGGACCGGTATTGTGCGGCCATACTTCGCAGAAAGCCGCCAGGTTATGACGTCACAGAAGATTCTCCTCAGTTATGGATTAGGCTACTTACTTTGCATCCCAAAAATAGCCAGCCAATCAACTGCGACGTTTCATCAGCTAGCCAATCAAATCTGACGTCACATCACGCAATACTGGTCCCTTATCGCGTGAGCTACATTGGGACCGGGAACCAGTCTAGGATCCATACTGCATCGACATTTGAACCACCTATTACCAAATTGTCAAATTTTTGTTCCCAGGTCCTTTTTCGGCTTTGTTCTCACACCTTTGGCACTAAGACATTGCTTTGGTTGAGTTACGCCTCCTTTTAGGGAATCCTGGATCTGGCTTTGTTGTGGATCTGTAAATTGACTGGTTTCTTCCTCCATTCCAATGTCTAAAGCATGGTGAACACAGTGAATGGATAGAGGACCAGTCAATTTAAATCCTTGTTTTAATTGCGTCAATTGCTCAGTGTGTAAGACAAGCTAGATTTTACCATTGCTTATCTGGGGCCATATTCATGAAGCCTTTGCAACTTTGCACACGCAAGTCTATTTTTTGGCTGCATATTCCCTGTTGTTCACTGCCTTACAATACATTTGCGTCCATGCAAAGTTGCGAAGGCTTCATGAATGTCGTCCCTGACCTGCCCTGACTGGGTTACTCACTTGGTAGCAGTTTATAAAAGCCCCACTGTATTGAATTTTACGATATTTTCAAAATGTTAGGAGAGAGCACATAGAGGTCTGATAGCTTGTGAAGGTCCCCAAAATGTCTGTCTGATGCGTACTTCAGAGAATCAAGGCATACAATGTACAGTCGTCCTCAAATTTATTCATACCCCCATGAAAAATTATAGGAAAAATATTTAAAAAATACAAATGAGCTGAACTGGCACGTCTTAGGCTTCATTGAATGACATTTAATTGGAATGTACAGAGATTTTTAAAATACGGCCAAAATATCACAGAGATATCACAATTTCAAAATATCATGAAAAACTCAACTTTTTAAAAGTTCAAATATCTGATTCGAAATCGATATCATATCATCCTATGACCAATTCTAAAAACTGCAGTGAAGAAAGTTTTCGAAAATCTCACTTCGATTTTGTGAAATTGCAAAATATCATTTGAATTTTCAAATTTGATACTTTGATAATTTCAGGAATTTTGAAAAAAATCGAATGCCATCAGACCCAGAGAGTCAAATGAAAAAGATTCCAAAGTATTTTTCTGACTTGTTAAATCATATGAGAGAGTTATTTCAATAAATGGCAAAAAATGAATAAAAAAGCATCGAAATCACCAGTTTTTAAAAAATTATGCCGCAAAAACGAAGTGGTATATTGATGCCAATCTTTCTTCACAAAGTTTCCATGATAAGGTAGTATGATATGAAATCAATTTCGAATCAAATACTTGAAATTTTCAAAAGTTAGGATTTTCATGATATTTTGAAATTGTGATATCTTTGTGATATTTGGTCAATATTTTTCAATCTGTGTACATTTCGAGTAAAGGTCATTAAATGAAGCCCAAGACGTGCAAGTGCAACTGATAGGTATTTTCTAAATATTTTTTCCATACTTTTTCATGGGGTATGAATAAATTTGAGGACGACTGTAGGTTTCAGCACACATTGAAAAAAACTGCAGAGAGAGCCCTAATGTATTCAGATGGAGCGCAGTACATTTTACACTATGCTGACGTCGTGCACTGACGTCGAGAATCGCAGCAATGATTTGCGTTTTTCAAATTCAATACAGTGGGGCTTTAATGCATGCAGGTTGAACTCACGGCACCAGATGGCACTCCACTGGACTCCAGCCAATCACCACGCTTTCTCACTCATAATTGCCGCGGAAATTCCGCGAAACTTACTTCCAGGAAAAACGCAAGGGCCTGAGCTGCCACCACGCGGTCTTCACGACTGTTAATCTCTAAAAGAGCCAGATGCGGAGTGTGATTTACCGAAAGGGGTGAGCCCGTAGCGTCTCGCCAAGCGAGACTAGCACCACCTGTGTCAGGTTGGTCGATTTCCAGGGAATACATGCATCAATTGGAGGCTCACAACAGACTCGCCTCAACCCTTTCCTGGAGAAATTCAAGGGGTATCAGATTACCTGTCCACCCCTTGAATTCTTAAAGCACCAAGGATTTTGGTAATTCTGTTGTGGCTCAAACTAGCATGATACAGAGTTAAATGCCCAGGAGCTAGTAAATTTTAAATGATCCCTGAGCAAATGAGTGAGTTACATGCACAAAATGAACATCAGGATTGAGGTATGCAAACTGATTTTAAGACCTATGACCTGCCACCCCCTTTCTGAGCCTGATCATTGCAATACAAGCAGTGCAATGCGACTTAAAGCAAATGGCTCGCGGGGTTTGTTTACATTTTTGGTGGTACCTCCCATAGAGAGTGAGTCTCGCCTCTAGGCAAAACCGTGCTCCAGCCATATGCAAAACCTGTGCACATATGCGAACGTAAACACTGGGGACGAGGTTCATTAAAAATTTGTTAAAATGGGTTAATGACAGTTTCAAATTCAGTCGGTCAAAATGTACATTTTGTACTATTCACATTGATTTCGAAGCGGTAGATTTTGCAGAATACGCCTCCAAAGTTTGGCTGTCTAATGCATTTCCCATTAAACTAAAATCCTTCTTTCGCCTTTTTCTCAAAACGGCGCTTGATTTGAGGACATGTCAACAAACAACTGTCAACAAACCCCGCGAGCCATTTGCTTTAACTGAATTAACCGCTTTACTGGTAGTAATGATTCCCGGTCAGGGTTTCTGCCAGAAAAAATATTTGGGGGGGGGGCACAATCCGGGTGCCTCCGGCCAAAGTTGTGGGGGACTGGGGGCCCTCCCCAGAAATTTTTTTTCTCCAAAACATCAGAGATGCATTTTCCAAGCATTTCAGAGTTTAAAACTTCCTGTATACAGATCTTTGTTCAACTGTTGTATCTCTTGAATGAAAATAAGGGCAATTATAAGGGGGAAGTCCCCCTTCAGATCATGAAAGGGGGGCTCGTGCCCCCCCTCTGGCGGAAACCCTGCCGGTATACTGGGACAGCGAGTCATGATGCAAATTGCCAAAGGCTTATGTCAATAGTGACATCATGATGGTTGTTTTTTAGCAAAATTGTAGTCAAGACAGCGGCGGACCCAGGATTTGGGAAAAGAGGGGGCACCCTGAGCTAGGAACATTGAAATTTGCACCAAATTCCAGAATTTCACAGTCAATTTTACAGATTTGTTGGCCAAAAGGGGAGGCGCGCGCCCAGTGCGCCCCCTCTGGATCCACGCCTAAAAGATGTCATTATCCTGGTTTACCGGGACTCGGCACGCTGCATACATGGCATAAAGACGCCTAAATATGACTGGCACAGAAACGGTTAAAAGATGAAGAAAAAAATATGAACACACAAACCCTACACTTGATTAAGCCTGATCAACGCTGTCAAATTTTTTATCTTATTTTCTGAACATGCCAAAAATAGCTTATTATTTGCCCTTTACTGGTACATGTGTCTCCAGTATTTGTGACCCCTTGTATAACATAAAACTGTTTTGGTTCGGAGATTGTTTGGACTACTCGCAGGCTACTGAGGGACACCTCTTTTCATATACCGGTATGTCACTGAAGCATCTTTTTTGAAGATGGGGATTTGGCCTAGTGGTTAAGACGTGCTGCCCCCGAGTGTTGGCGATCGATGCCTTATGCGAGGGTCCGTGAGTTCGAATCCAGTAGGAAGCTATGTCTTCCACCTTAGAAACCAGTTATTATTATTCGCCCCCAAAATAGCTTACACATAGATTTTTGTATGACAGCTGTGGCTGGCATAATATTCAGAAACTTTGATAAGATATTTGATAGTGTTGATCAGGCATTACCGCAGGCTTAATAATCATCAACCTGGCATAATAAAAAATACTTACAAAATTCACCCATTCAAAGATCAATCCTTCATTCAACACTGGTTAAAAATCATTGCAACAGATGAATAAATTAACGTTATATCTACAAATTGTGGACATAATTCTTGGAACATTACATTTTGTGTAACAAACGTCCATGTCTATTGCATGGCTCAAGCTTTTCCTATTGAAAGTTTTACAATTTCTTAAGGTGCTGCTCCAGATGAGTTTTCTCAGGGAGTTTGCTCTCTATGGGTAACTCAACCATTGAAAACTATGGGCAGTATTTCGTTTGGTCACAGCATGTCATAAGGGACACACTCTGCGTGAGCTACTGCGAAACTAATGTATTAGGCCATCCCTGCATACCGCGGTCTATTAATATACACAGTACTCCTCCAGGGTCTATATTCGCTGTCCGCAGTGAAGTACGTCTGATGGCGGACAGGATTTTGCAGTAGCTCACGCGGAGTGTGTCCCTTTTGTAAGCCAAAAGGACACCAACAATGGTGAATTGCCCATTTAGAGCCAATTCACAAAGAAAACTCCCACGAGGAACAGAGTCTTTAGGCCAATTTATAGCTCTATACACGTGGACAAAAGCCACCCCGTTTGCCTGTGCTTCGCAGGGAACAGCAGTGCTCGAAAAGTAAGGTTTGTACTTGCCATTGGCAACAAGAAATTGGACTTAGGCGAGTGGACCACAAGCTCAGGTCACCTATTGGCAAATAAAAATAATGATTTTTAAAGTACGGGCCGTATGCATAAAACAGCTTACCGGTAAGTGTAAAATTTTGCTTAAACTATTGTTCCAAACAAAAGATAAGGGAAATTTTACATTTAAGATGTTTTATGCATACGGCTAAGTCGCCAAACCCGATTTCCTAACTGGTAGAAACAAGTTTTCATGCAGCTAGAACGCCGGTCCGAACGATCTCTCACTGATTGGTTCAAACTGAGCGACTGAAATGCCATCTTCAGGCAAATACTACTATTAATACGTGTGTTTTAGTTTGTCCACGTGCTGAAGATGGCGCTGCGATCACCATCGACTGGTTCCTCTCTATTTTTACATTGGCCGTCTAGATTCCCGTGCTTTTTTGTGGCGACCTAACCTACCAATTCGCCATCTGGCGAGGGCAGCTCGGCCAGACTTTTCGAGCACTGAACAGTTTCACAAATGTGAGCCACTCCGGCAAAACCAGATGCTTGTCGCTCTTTATAATACCTTGGCAGGTTGAGACCGAATGTTTGTCAGTTTCAAAATTGTCTGCCTACTATGAAATCTGACAGAATCTATTTCGTCCATTCTTTCCTGGTGTCATCTTAGTTCGTTGAGGTTCAACTTCTGAGCGACAGGCGTCTGGTTTTGCCAGAGCAGCTCACATGTCAGTGTAGAAGTCACACAATAACAGATGGGAAACAGACACTAATTACATGTACTATACACTAGTATGCTACATCTATATGTTTCAGGGAACAAAAATATGATTAAGTCACAGTATTTACCTACTCTTGACAACCAAAATAAACATTCTACCTGTCCGTCTGCTTATTACATCACCGGTCCATGATCATGAAGATAATAACACACAAACTTTTTACCTTTGGCAACAAACTGTGATTGTGGCAGCTTTGATACTGTATCTTCACAGTTATAACGACAGTTCGTTAAATATTTGTAGATCAGTGGACCACCTTTTTCGCCATGTGACTTATAGAAGGTTAGTTCAAGTATGACCGTTGCTTATTATGCCAGGTAAAGTAAGATTACCAAATTACATGGTGAAAAAGGCTGATCTGCGAAATATTTGCGACCCTCCACCACAAAACCAGTCAGAAGTCGCACGGAAAATGAGCCTAAACGTACTGAGATGACACCAGGAGATAAAGAAAGAAATAGTATCACTCAGATTTCGCAACAGACAGACAATTCTGAAATTGAGAGATTTCATTCCCAACTTGCCAACTTCGGAGTGACTTCCGACTGGTTTTGTGGTGGATGGTCACATTTAATGAACTGCCTTAAACTGAGTAGATACAATATTTAATGTGTTCTCTATTAAAATTCTCAACTGTACTGCAAAAAATTCTACATGTATATCACACTTCGGTAAAAAAATTCATAAGACTGGAAACGTGCATAATTTGACCTTTATCAAGCCAAATGGAACATGGAACATTTTTTTCAGACATTTTCAATATGGTTGAAACAAAGAGTGGCAGGTATCAGGGTTTGTCACTGACATCATGTCAGTCATGTGACTGTGAAGAATCCGCCATGTTGGCCATCAAATATCCAGGCGATGACGTCGAAACTCGATATCATCTCTTTTGACATCAAAATCAGTGTGTTGATACTTGACGTCATTTGACCCTGACAGCCATTATGGCAACATCATGTCGTCATGGAAGTGTGTGTCTAATGAAGAACGTCTATCATGTCTATAGAGGTTCTTCACATGACGTCACATTTCCATGACGCCATAATGGCCATCAAATGTCAAGCAACGTCATGGCATGAACACAGTTATGACGTTAAAATGTCATGACTGGGACAGTTTTGACGTCATCACTGGCAATTTGACGGCCAATATGATCCTTTGCAGTCACGTGAGGTGACTGTTGTGACGTCAGTGAAGAATGTCTATACTAATTTATCATCCTGAGGTAATCCATGTTGTTAGTGCTCACTCCCTTTGTGACACACATAAGCCATGTCTACACGGAGCATTTTATCTCTAGTTAACTGTCTACACGGGGCCTTGTCTCAAGTTAAGGGTTCCCGGGTCAAGTTTGTCTTAGTTTGGCCGCGGTAGGGAAGGGGGTTAAGATAACCCGAGACAAAGTTGTCTCGAAACAGTTGTCATGTAGACGCGCTCACCCGTCTGTCTGGGGACAACGGCCTATGTTGGTTCCGTAATTTCATGATTTACCAATGTGTGCATTTGACAAAATGGCATGAATGACGTCATGCAATGGACGTACGAGGCACATAGTGTTGGGAACACCATCATGTCATGCATCCATGTAGACGTAAGTTTTTTGTCTCGGGTTAAAAAGTCTCGAGACAAATTTGACCCGGGATAAGTTAGCACTGCAGAATGGACCTCAAAAAACGAAACCCACTTGAAAAGCTCTAATATTCCCAAGGTATGTATACACCTCATGGAAAACCCAAACCCTGTATTAGAAAGAATGAGCTAAAGTCTGGTTCAACCTCGAGGCGGACCATTGGAATGCCAAGTGAGGAAATGGAACATTCAATTTTAACCACAAGATTTTTTGGCTGACAAGAGTCCATAGGCCAATGTTTATTATTAGGCACAGTCATCTGATTCATCACGCCATAACATGTACGGTAACTGTAATTATGTCACTCTTGCCACACCCTAACCACAAACTGCATTCCAATGGTCTACCTCTAGGTTCAACCAGACTATACAAGTTCTCTTTTGGTACTTTCATCACTAGCCTAAGGTCATGGATGACCGAGTACCATTGTCTTAAAAACCCACAATTCAGAGATGTAGCCCATTCTTTCTAATACAGACTTTGTTTTTTCCACAAGATGTATACTTTGGGAATAAAGGCCTCCATACACTGAATGACAAACATCGAAATTAGTCGCTACAATTGTCCGTTCCAAAATACTTTTTGTGGAAACGTTCCATAAATGTTAAAATCTTCTGACACTTTTGTGTAGTATTTCAACATGTCGCCAGATCAAGTGTTGTCGAACAGACCATAGCAGCGACTAATTTCGACTTTGTCATTCAGTGTATGGAGGCCTTAATAGGTCTTTACCCGTATGTTTCGTTTTTTTAGGTCCACCCTGTAAAAATCATGGATTCACACCTCAGGATAATTTTATTCACAACTGGGCAAACTGCTACTGATTTTTACCAGGACGTGCTTCTCTACACTGTGACGGCGACTGTTTCGCACCTTTGCCCTGGTCACCCTGTTTGACCTCTGACCCTCCCTCCATTCCCCAATTCGACAAGCACACCTCTGGTGGTAAATTTTTGGGATCTTTTAATCGTGTCATTTTTTTGAAAGGCCTGCCATCATCATCAAGTTCCCTTTCTTCCAACTCAAAAATAACCGTCGGAATCTTTGGCAATGATTCGGAAACTTCTTTGGTGCTTGATTTTTCATGACTCGGTCGTTCAATAGGTGGCGTTACTTTTCCCTGTTTTGCATTCGCGGAGTTGGATCCAATAATGGCCGTGTCAAACAGTTGGTAACAGCAGTAGTCTTTTCCATGATGTAAGCGCTTGGCGTAGAGGTTCAAAGCACAGCGGAAATTGGTCTTCCATCTCTTGGGGTTGGGCGGGTCACCGGGTGCATGTTTGCCTGAAATCAGAATTACGCCTGAGACTGAGAGAGATATGTAGAAATGGACTGTTAACAAGTAGAGTAGGCCTATAGCAGGCCAACTGGTGGAAAGTGACACATCTCCATACATTGCCGCTTATTCCGTGTACACACTCAGTGCACAGTGGCGGATCCAAGGGGCGGATCCCCCCGTTCAGCCGCCGAGCAGCAAAGATTTTGGAAGGCATATACATGTAATCAGACCCCTAATTTTCAGTAAAAAGAAAGTTCAATTTGGCCTGCCCAGGTGCCAGGAAATCGCGTTTCCGGCACTTTTACCCCAAATTTTTCGGCGCTCAGGGAATGGGGTTTGCCCATTCCATGCCCCCTGTTCGGCAACTCCTGGTTCCGCCACTGGCGCACTTCCCATGGGTTGGCCCGCTATACTCTACATGTACTTGAGCCGATATCGTCTGCTTATACCACGCAATCAACTGAAGGATTCAGGCCTTTCCGTTTGACGGGCGCTAAAATGTGCATGCGCCTCGCAGACAATAGAATTTCTATTGTTTGCGAGGTACATGCACATTTTAGCGCCCGTCAAATGGAAAGGCCTGAGGATTCGAGATAAATATGTGACAGTCTCTGAGAAAACCTGGTCAAAGTCGCTGGGGAGTGACATAGGCCTTGACCATACCTGATCTTTGTTGCACCATCGATAAGGCTTTATTTGCCAATAACAGACCGGTGTTTTTTCATTGTGATCATACTCTCAATTTAACCTATAAAGCCCTGTTTCCACTAGACCGGTTTCAGCTTTGGTTCGCAGCACCGGGTTGGTTTTCATAGGGTTTTGGATAATCCTTCGATGGTTTAACAATACATGGCGTGTTAATGATCCCAATGCCTGTGAAAACCGCTCCGGCGCCGCCATTCAGAATGACCTGAGGCGAACTGCTTATCTGTCCACTGGGCGGCGCATTTCACCTCGGACACAAGTCCAAGGCAGCCATATTGTTTATCAACAAACCCACNTGGTCTTACCAATGTAAGACAAGGTAACCTTTCGATCATTCCGGGTTGGCAGATATTTTTCTCTGAAAAGTGCAACACCAGTCACTCTAAGAGCCAAAGTAGTTTATAAATTCCAAAGTTCCTGTGATAGGAACTTGTCTTACATTGGTAAGACCAAACGTCACTTGGCTACTAGGGTGTCTGAACACTTTTCGGACAGATCTGCCATCCTGGACCATCTGAAGGATTTTAAATCACCCCCAACAGAGTTATTACTAATTGTATTATTGCTGTTATGTTAATGCTCCAGTCTTTCTTCAATTTGTAATATTTCTCATTTTACCTGATGAGGGCTAGCAGGATGCTGCCGAAAACGTTTGTACCGTGTATATAGTGTAATATATAGATATGAATATCACATTTTGGATTTGCTCGTCTCTGAGAAAACCTGGT
The DNA here is from genome assembly GCA_002633025.1 of Notospermus geniculatus. Taxonomy (NCBI): domain Eukaryota; kingdom Metazoa; phylum Nemertea; class Pilidiophora; order Heteronemertea; family Lineidae; genus Notospermus; species Notospermus geniculatus. Next base: position 45,799 of record NMRB01003310.1, on the reverse strand, counting down.
CAAAGTCGTTGGGGAGTGACATAGGCCTTGATCATACTGATCTTTGTTGCACCATCGATAAGGCTTTATTTGCCACCAACAGACCGGTGTTTTTTCATTGTGATCATACTCTCAATTTAACTTATAAAGCCCCGTTTCCACTAGACCGGTTTCCGCTGTGGTTGGTTTTCACAGGGTTTTGGATAATCCTTCGATAGTTTAACAATACATGGCGTGTTAATGGATCCCAATGCCTGTGAAAACCGCTCCGGCGCCACAAACCGCAGCGGAAACCAGTCTAGTGAAAACAGGCCTTTTAAAGCCGCACAGTATGCACAGCTACTCACTCCCAGTTCGGCCGAAATTTAGTGCAACCTCATTTACAGGCGTGCGTAATGTATAGAACCATAGAACCACACATTATAGCATTATCCTGTATCGAGGTTCGGGAAATCCCCTTGGGGAATCTCCAATGCTGCGTGTAGTCTTGCGCAGCCAGCCGTTTCGTTCCACAGTACTGTAATATGGATCCCCAGATTCGAAACAGCGGCTAGGTGACCGAGACTATGCTCGCCGATTATGACCCATCTGTCTATACTGTGCGGCTTTAACCTTGTGGTGTTCAGCGACTTTGACCGGGTTTTCTCCGAGATGGTCACATTCTCCTCACTTACATGTATGTATAGCCCATCTCTCAAACAACATACAGTCGTTTTTCTTCCACAACGTTGACCGGCTGTGGCGCCATGGTATCCGTACGATCTTACTACTCCTGTCGACCCACTCCAACCCGGGAATATCCCGCCGCTCTACTTGCTGTTCAATCCATTCCGGTAGCAACTGCCTCCCTCCGTTGGCAGATACAGCTCGGTATCTCCGTGATTTGGGGTGGTCAAATTTACCAGAATCACGAGTGCGGTAAACTTCACGTTTTCCGTTATAGTCCTCACCAATTTCCAAATTTCGTGAATCCTCTTCACTGTTTTCAACATCAACGATTACATCTTCATCTGAATCAGAATACTGTTTTGTGTTGCCCGACTTGCAGTCAGGAACTATGACCCCTTTATTTTCATACCCGCCACTAACAGTGGGCTCGGGCTGAGAAACTGGCTGTTTTTGCGAATCCGCAAAAACAGACGATACAGTCGCGAGGAGGTCAAGGTTAGACACAACAGTTTTACCACGATTACTATCACTATCAGCTGACGAAGCTGACTCATCTATCACAAGCTCACCTTCATCGCTACAAGACGTAACGCTCTCAGCACGTACGACTTCAGTTTTTGCTCCACGTAACGGCACTTTCACGGGCGACAAATCCATTGCCTGCTCTTCATGACACACAACATGACCTTGCGACGGCAGGCATCCACTTTTTTTAACATTTCCCTGAGCATCCTGTGAAATTTTAAGAGCAGTGTAACCCCCATCGTCCACCGTCCTTACCCCTTTCTTGCTAAAGTCCAACACTTCATTATCAAAATTACCACTTTTCCCTCCATCATCAGAACCAGCGTGATGCATCAAGTACGGTGCAAGTTTTCTAATTTTCTGTGGTCTTTCCTCTCCATTTAAGGGAGAAGTAGTCCTAGAATGCCTTCCCAAAATCTTCCCTTCTACTTGTTCAGTTTTATCATCAATGTAACCCGCGTCACATTCACCGACATCTTCGAGAGGCTCTGCCTTAACACGTCCGACAGCACTAGTATTCATTCCATTAACTACACCAATACTACTGCACGTTTCCGTACTCATAGCAGTTTGGGTGTTTCCACCGGACTCTACCCTTTCCTTGCTTGGACCTGCTACATCACTGGTATTACTAACCATAACAGCATTGGTCAGAGCAGTAACAGGATTGGTCAGAGCAGTAACAGGATTGGTCACAGTAGTAACAGCACTGTCAGTAGTAACAGCATTGTCAGTAGTAACAGCATTGTCAGTCAGTGCCTGAGTACGAACATTAACAAGTGTCTTTCCCTTATCAGCATCAAGTTCAGTAAAACTGCCCGAGTTGTTATTTCCAAATTGTTTCCCAGTCACAGTATCCAAGTTCTTTCTTTTCATCAAGTCTACTGATGGCATGTGCCGAGTTCGTAGAGATTTCACGAGTTCAGCACCTTCTGGTTTTCCTGTGCCCTCAATAGGGCCCCTGGGAAAACCTTCACTTAATTTTGGGTCACGCTCTGCTGGAGGTTCGACTTCCATTTCCGACTCGTTTAGCTTCACCCCCCGCTTCAAATCAATTTCCGAGGCTTCGCGAGAATGTGCAACAGAATTTAATACCGGTACTAAATTTGTTGTAGTTTGCATTTTTGAGTCTTCCCTCAAGTCCGAACCTAATTTCAGTTCCGTGAATTGTTCTGGTTTGCTCAAATCAAGTGCGAAGGCGGCCAAGAGTTTGACGTCATACTCGCCTTCATCCAGGTCCTCCGGTAACAACGTACACCTCTTGCTGTTATTGTACCCACTGTTTATCTCATCACCTCCACTTCCTGCACTCGGTGACCCCGAGTCAAGCACAGTGGTATCAGAAACGAACTTTACACCTTGTGAAATCTGGGATTTCTGCCCCTCATTATTTAAATCAGGACTATGTCGATTATGCATTTGTTCTTGGCTCCCAGTGGAGTGCAATATCACATTAGTTACACCAGTATGTTCACTGTCTTTAGATTTTTGGATTTGGATCTCACACATTTCATTGTTGACCTTGCTAGGCCTGTTAGAGTTGTTCGACAAAGTTTGACCCGAGTTTGCGTCAGAAAGGCCCGAGTGATCATCAAATTTGCTCTGCGATTCTTCTCCAAACTCCCCCATCGTAACGTCCCGAGAGTCATTTTGGCAATATTCCTGGTCAGATATTTGACTTTTCACCTCCACGCACGCCCCGTTTTCTTCCCGACTGCTGGTTTTATTAGGAACACCGCAAAAGTGACAATCGGACGCAATAGTTGATACGCTACCAGTGCTACTATGCCCACAACCTTTGGTAACCTCAAGGTCACTTTCCATGATCCCTGATGCTCCATGACATAAGACGTCTTTCCCCGACCCCACAAAACCACTGCTAGGATCTGAAGCTTTGGTTTCTGTCCCGTTATGATTAAGACTTACACCCTGCAATGTCCCTGCACCATTTTCAACCACCCCCGTTCCACTAGCGTCATTCCCAGCCATCTGTGTGTCTCCCTGTTCCACGACGGTACTCTCCTCTCCAGCTCCATTTTCTGATTCGCCGTCCTGTTCACCCTTAGAATCTTTAAAGCGTATGCTGTGCATTGATTGTAGAAAATGATTAACGCGATCAATGCCCGTGTCTTTAGCGACCGACGACTGATCCCTCGACCCTTCAGTCAGGCCACTTTCACCAACGACTGGTACCTCACCAGAATAATCACTGGTACCTGTTTCACAGTGTGGACTTTCCGGTTCACCAGGATGTAAATGGCGCTGCCCGACAGGAACAACTTCAGCAACGCTTTGCTTCTGCACTGAACATGTCCGCAAGTCCATGGCCGATTCACGTGCCGTCTTGCTCAAATCCATTGCATGCTCAACATGCCTCTTTGGTAATTCCGTCGAGTCAATTTTCCGTTTGGGAACAACGAGATTTAGTGGTTCATTATTTTTTTCTTCAGTTGAATCAGCAGCACAGATTATGCTTTCACTTTGGGGAACATTTAGACCCGAATTAGTCAAATATGTTAAACCAATGTGTTGAACTGGAGCTAAAGGAAGAATACCAGGTAGCTGTAGGCCTACTCGGAACCGAGGATCAGATGGTTCAAAGTTTCTTTCATAGGGGGAGCCCATTGCTGAGGGCGGTAACTCCTGAGAGGGACCTTGCTTGGCATGTTCGTTTGGCTCACTCCTCCACAGCGGAGAGCTATGGGCCATCGGTAAACCCTCCAAACTGTGCACAAAGGAGCCCAGTCGACCCAAATGTGGCAAGAACCTTTTGACATCATCCCCATCTGATTGCTTCTCATCAGGCACAGGTACGTACTTTCGTTTCTTTGGTGAAATACAAACGTGAGGTTTGCTTCCAGCAACTGGCGATACTGCAGCGGCTTTTGTTTGGCTCGGCGAGACGGGATGGTTGAGACCAGATGATGTCACTTTCTGGTGAAAATTCAGTGATTCCGTGAAACTGCTCGAAGTGCTGCAGCTCTCATCCTTACAAACCGACGGTGTATTGTCCGACAATGAGAATTTTTCCACTGCCTGTTTCACAGGGGACTGATCCGAAACTGTAGGCTTGGGTACCTCTTGTAGTGTGACTGGCCTTGTTGGACTTCCCAAGCAAACAAACGGTACACGATAACTTAGTGTTGGCTGATTATTGTTGGGTTTCATAGAGTTCACGAACTGGAAATCCATGCGCATATTTTGCGAGGTTTCGTACGCGCCGTACATCCATGGAAATCGTATCGGGAGAGGAGGACTGGGGTAAGACGGATCCATTGTTTGCGGTGGCGACATGAACGTGTTTCTTTTTACTGGGGACTCAAGTTGTCTGGGCATTGGAAGAATGTCACTGATGTTAGCAGATATAGGCCTTCTGATATCAGCGAATATCACTGGCTGTTCCGTGTTTCTTCTTGGACTTGCTGCACTCTGCGGCGATTTCAAACTCCGTCTGCCAGGCGATTCTAAACCGGGAGTAACATTCGGTGGCGGGAGTGATCCACAATCAACATGCAAAGTTCTTATTGGCCAAGAGGACGAGGCGGAGCTAGCCGACGATCGTGGAGAGCTATTTATATCAACAGTATCTGAATAAGTACCTGAGGTAGCGGCAGCATCTTTCCTTTCCGAGATGTTCAAAGACAGTGGCATGTTCGGCGGGAGGAGGGAGTCAGAATTAAGCCAAGCTGTTCGTTGTTGATCGGCCTCGGCTTTAACCGTAAAATCGGTTCCAACGCTATGTCGTCGGCGAGAGAGAATCTCCGTTGGCTTTTTAGACATTTCACTAGGTCCTATTAGGACTGGGACTTCTCTACCATCAGATGCTTTCTGCGACATTTCAGCCTTGAACATTTCGATCTTCTCCGCGAGAGATGGCGAAGACGGTTTTGAAGATTTCTCGCTACCCTTCTCTATCAATGGCGTAGTTTTACTTTCCAAGTGTCTTTCTCTGCGTGGCGATGGAGGTGCACTTGCTGACCCCTGCGATGCAGCTGGCCACGATATCTTCGGTGCAGTAAGAAATCTCGGAACAAGACCCCCAGATTTAGTATTCAAGAGAGTTCTAATCGCAGAGTGTGATGGATTCGTCGACATGAAACTTGAAACATGGGACATTTGTGGTGTGGCTACCGGTGACGAAGATGCAATTTGCTCGCCGTATGACCCAAAAGATGCTGGTTTCTCAGGTACGTTAAGAAATCGTTTAATATCGCCAGGGGTAACAAGGTCAACTGCAGGATCGACAAAACGTTTGCCGCCACTGTTCATGAGCCCTTTGACAAAATCCGTCGGCACGACCACCTGATCTGTCGGCATGTCAATTTTTTTGGCACAGAACATGCTGCCCCCAGTGTAGTGACACCCAAGCGTAAAATCAAACTGTTTCGCTGGATTTGTTCCGTGGCCTATCTCTGGTGTTGGTAAATGTATCATAGGTACCGTTCCTTTTTCCCTTTTAACCTGCCTTGGTTTACGCTGCACGATAGGTCTTGGTTGCGGCGGTCTGTTTCTCGGCCGTGGGTCTAGTTTTCTCGGTTCCGACGGAATATTTTTCATTTGGACGTTTCTCGGCACACCAGGTTTATCTTTCTGTTGTTCTGCCGAGTGCTTGATAGCACGATTAATGTGCGATTTTTCTGGCTTATCTAACTTTTGTTTGACTTTTTTCTCAACAGGGTGAGGTCTGGCTGAAGGGGGCAAGACAGCAGTTAACTTTTCTTGCTGGGGTGGCAGAATACTTCTTGTGGGAGGACACACAACTCTAGGAACATCGTTAGAATTCGCCGACTGGTCCAAACAAACAAGGCTTCCACCACACGTCTTAAAACTGTCGCACTTCAAGAAGCATTTCTGATGCTGTGTTCCCGACTCCGCAGGATTAAAATCACGAGCTGCGGTACTCTGGCCTACCGCTCCCAACCCAGACAATAATTTTTCATCCAAGCTATTCTCCCCGGTCAGAACTGGTGGCTTCCATGAAACTTTAGTCAGTGGAATTGGAGCTGGTTTGGTTGGCTTCTTGAACAATCCGTCCCCGGACTTTTTGCAAGAACCTCCAAACAACACTTCAGGGTCAGGTAACTCATTTGAAACTTTAAAGGTTTGTTGCCATTCCTCTTCCACCTTATTTTTATCAAAACATGGTTTGCTGGTTCTTTGGTGACTGAATATCCCGGAGAGAGCTGTTGGATTTTTCTCAGTCCACACGTCACTTATCACTGGCAATGCTGAAGCACCACTTTTCAAATTATCACACCGCTTTTTAACCCCTTCATTGTCTAAATCAAATGCGCGAGGTAATCCCGAAAATTCTGCTGGACGTTTGCCAAGTAGTGTCTTGATATTTGCATTCTCATCTTTAATTTTGTTGTATTTCTCTGTTTGGTCGAGATAAACCCTGACCTTTTCTGACCCTTCAACACTTGAGTCTGATTGGCTGATGTCATCCTTGACCTCTTCTGAACCCTGAATACTGGAGCCTGATTGGGTGAAGTCATTGCTGACTTCTTCAGACTCCTGAATACTGTAATTTGATTCGCTGTCCTCTTCAACTTTGATGTGGATTTCATTGGATTTCTTCTCCATCTTAATCCACATGTCCTTGATCACAGCCCACCTTGTCTACTCTCAGACTAAGCCTCACTTTCACCACATCTCCACGCCCTCGCGAGTTCCACCACTCCGGACGAACCTGCAAGAGACAAAGTCACTTGAGAAACCACTACAAAATGTACTATACGAGAAGCAAGACCTTCCCCTTCGTGCTCAGCGACGGGCGTCGCCTAGACTTGTTCCCGTCTTTGCCACTCCACTGCTGCAGCGCTACTGTCCATTGTGGAGTGAGCGCTGCAGCAGTGAAGCGACAAAGACAGGAACCAGTCAAGGTGGTCGCCATCTCTCCTATGTGCCTTCATCAGGGTTCGTACACTACCCCCCGACCTAAAATTCCCGGACTTTTCAAGGAATTCCAGGGCCAACTATCCCGAAATTCCAGGACTATTTTGCCAATATTCAAGTACTTACCAGGCTCAATCATTGGCCTAATATATGATCATGACATCACTAACCCAGACAATTGTACAATCAAGTCAGGTTTTCTTCACCATTACATTTTGGAAGGGCCAAAATAAGGGCTAATGACTCGACGAGTTTGAGCGCGGATAAAAAGAAAATGGGGGGGGGGTCTGGGGGTCTTCCCCCAGAAAATTTTGGATTCTATGAAGACCACATGGGCAAAATTCAATGACTTTTCCAGGACTTCTGGGGTAAATCATGATTTTTCAAGGTTTTCAAGACCTGAAAAGGGGATACCTCAAAATTCCAGGTTTTCAAGGATTTAAAGGTAGAGTACGAACCCTGCTTCATGTGCAGCACCCGACTGCTATCTGTTGTTTGTTGAAAGAATCACATTTGGAGAAGAACTGAGAGACAGGCCGGAGACAGACTGACAAGAGTACATGTACCTCCACTACCACACCCCAAACATTACACTGTTTCTCCCTCAAGTGTACAAGGTGGCATGCTGCCTGCTACTTGATATCAGGTACAGCAGTTAGGGCTAAATTAACATTGTAGTGAGGGTGATTTAGAAAAACGCGGTAATATGCTGTTATTGTGAGCAGGTCATCTCCCGGGCACATCTTCCTTCTTGTAGACCTCTCCCTGTTTCAAGGTGTTGACATGGAACTTTCTCTCTCTTCTGTCAGCACAGCAGAAATACATAAATACACTGTACTTCAAAGTGACTTTAATCTAATGGTACCTTTAACCAAATGGAAAATGCATTGAAGTTAACGGTTAAAGTCACTTTATGAAACAGGCCCCAGGCTGAGAACCCCACGAACATTTTCACACCCTGATCAATGCCACAACTAAGTCAAAATACTGTTTATTGGATTTTTTCATCAGGGCTGACGCCATAGTATGGGCGGTTATAACCGCAAATAAAGAGGTTACAAAATGAAGAAGTCTTTTGTTGTAATTTTCTCTGGACGTTGTGGTGATCTCGAGTCGTAGCTAAGAAAGACGACAGATGGCGCTGCACTTTCTCTAGACGTTGTGCTGATCTCAAGTCGTAGCTAAGAAAGACGACAGATGGCGCTGCACTTTCTCTAGACGTTGTTGTGATCTCGAGTCATATAGCTAAGAAAGACGACAGGTGGCGCTGCAGTCGTTCACATGATCTTGAGTTGTAGCTAAGAAAGACGTAAGGTGGCGTGTCAGCGAAGAATGACGAAAACACCCGAAGTATTACGTCTTCATTTTGTAACGTCTTTATTTGCGGTTATAACCGCCCATACCACAGCATTATTGACTCTGGTATTGTATATGGAAGAGGCCATCTCAAGCTACTCATATTCATCGGATGGGGTCTTAACCTGTCCTTGACCTTGCAAATAAAATGAACCAGGTATAAGGTACTGTGGCTTACTGTCCCATGTGACGGATGTGAAGAGCAAGGGATTATTAATCCCCTAATGCCCAGCCATTCTGTGCGTAAATGTCCCCCCTCATTGTACTGCCCTATTGAACAGTCATAGGGTCAGGGGCCGGTTGCACAAAACTCATGTTAGCGCTAACATGGTGTTAGCGCTAACTTTTATGTTAGATGACGTCAAAATCCATTGTCATTTTACGTCATTTAACATGATGTTAGCGCTAACATCATGTTAGCGCTAACATGAGTTTTGTGCAACCCAGCCCTGATGAATAAAACCTAGCAAATGCTTTTACTTGATTTTTGCAATACAAATGCACTAGGCAATGCTGTACAAATCTGAAGTGAAATCACTTGCTAGTCTTTATTCATATATATGACCCATGATCTCGCTACCTGTACATTGTACATGTAGCTGTCTATTGTCATTACATTTGTAATACAAAGAAGGAAACACTGAAAACAGGGAACACTGGCAGATGTTACACCATGACCTGCTGCTTGCTAAGCGGATGTGATAACAACTAGGCTATCAGGGTTCCTTGTATTATAAAGCCCGTGTCCCACTGTCCCGAAGTTGACACCCGATGGCCATACGAATTTTGGAAACTTTTGGAAATCTTACTGATGAATGCCAGCCTGAAGAAGACCCCGGTTGGGATCGAAAATTTGCAAGATTCTGGAAGTTGACTTCGGGGCCATCTTCACGCGAAATTCAAAATTCCATATTCGTGTGGCCATCGGGTGTCTAATTTCGGGACAGTGTGACACGGGCTTACACCCCCCCAACATGCTATAATTGGTAACATCATTCAAATGATGGCATTGGGGATACGACCATTGTATGAATCGACATTGGCACATTGAGAATGACAGACATAACTCTTCACTTTTGTACAATGTCATTTGGATTCTCACTGTATAAATGCAATTTATCGTCTGACCCAGAAACATTGGCAGACATCCAAAGGCCTTTTCCGCTGAATGATATTATTTACCTAACAATTACACCATGGCATACCAAAATAGGTCACACCACAGAGAGAAAACATTTTATCTGATGGAGCAGGAAAAATCATGATAAGGGATGCATGATTTATGTTGACATTCACAATGAGAACTATATAAGGGCCTAGAAAAATAAATTGTGTGTTTCTGGTCACCAACGATTTCCAAAAATCGAGGGTCGGACGGTCGGGATTTTTTTTTTATTTTCCATTTTTGGTACCGATAATTTTATTGCAGCTACAGGATTATACTAAAGGTTATCCAGAAGCCAGGAACAGCCTCAAAAGCTGCTCTGAGTCTGGCATCCATGCTTAAAGGCCTAGAGAGCAAAAAAGATTAATTCTGATAGATGTGATGCATTTTTGTGGGGAAAAAAATTGTTTCCTGTCCAGTCAGAATTTTTGAGGGTCAGTAGGAAAATTACAAATGACTGGAAACACACAATTTTTTTTTCTAGGCCTAGGGCTGACTAATCCAACATATTGCAGAGTTTTTCTTCCTTTTCCCAACGATTTCCGATGAATTTGTTACTCCATGATTAAGTCACACATTTGAGTTACGAACTGATCACGGGCACCAATTCCTCTTGACATGTCACATTCAACAAGTCAAGTGTTTTTTTACACCAATTCTGAGAGATAAATGGCCATGTTGTTAAACAATGACTAAGTTGATGCAGTAGTATGCCGTTGTATGCCGTAGTATGCAGTTGGTTCCTCTAGAAATGTAGGCCGTAGGGGTTTGACCTTCATTTCTCTCAATACACCCACATTAGATATTATGCTCAAATTCTGCCTAATGTTGATGTCACGTCGACCTTGCGACGGCACAGACTGACTTTTCCGGATCACTTTGCATCTGAGGCAAGACCACGTGGAACAAATCAGTCGCCGATATCATTATGGCGTGACATGACTGCCGTTGTGTCGCACCTGCGACGATCGGCATCAGTCGCCGATCTAAAAGATCACGAATTGCAAGAGTTGAACATGTTCAACTTCTGTGCCATCTCGATGGACGTAATCCATCCGCAGTCGATCTGATTCGAGTTATGATTCCCTGCGCGTAGATGTCACCCGTTCCACAATGAGGGCACACAATTTCACTTTTGCGACCTGACCATGATTTCTTCAATTGATGCCGACTGTACCATCGCAGCACAGGCATGAACTTGCCACATTTCACACCTGCTAGAATTCACAGGACAGGGGTGTAGCTAGTGTGGGGGGGGGGGGGCAGGGGCAAATGCCCCCAGAGCAAATAGGGACAAAACAAATTTTTGCTTAAAAGGTAATTTCCTCTCGTCAAGCCAAGTTATTGTAATGTCAGATGTGGGGAAGATGCATCTGAGAGGATGCAGATTTTCAATTTATTTCTGAGGGAGGACCCCCTCTGGCTTCGCCCTCCAGGCTCAATCAATTTTGCTCCCCTAGGCCATAAAGCTACATGTAACCACACCCCTGATTCATTTTAGCGGTATGCAAACTTACCATGACGTCAGCCAGAGTGGAAGCTAAGAAGGTTCACCAATCCAATACATGTTTGTAGAAGTGAGCAAATACTCTCACTGTCAGGCGTATTTCAAGGAGAAATATTGCCCCTAATTAAGTCTGTCCCAGTATTTGACTGACCAATGTGAGATAGGACATGTAGGAGAGTAAACTAGATCATTTTGATCATCTCAACCAAAATCAATACAAGTTCACGTGAGAAATTATGCAGGATCTACTTGACCCTAATCCCCAAAATGAAATGGTCCATGGACCATGTGCTCACTGGGTTGGACATAATAGTCTAATGACAGAGGGAGGTACACATCAGTTATGAGCAATCTGGGTCAAGTCATTCCCAGAAAAGATTTTGATGATTTTTGGGTTATGCCACCTGGCGGCCATATTGGATGTCCGATCGTGCTGGAACTTCACATGCACATAAAGGTCATCTGCAGCGGGACCACATAGCACATTGGAGCACTTTGGGTTAAGGCGTTCCTGAGTTACAGCACTTTGATGATTTTTGGGTTACGCCACCTGGTGGCCATGTTTGAAGTCAAATCAGCCGAAATTTGACATGCATGTAAAGGTCATCTAGATGGAGGTAAATATCAAATTTGAGCACTCTGCGTCAAACCGTTCCTGAGTAATAGCACTTACTTGATTTTCAGGTTACGCCACCTGGCGGCCATATTGGATGTCCAATCGGGCCGAAACTTGGTATTTTTTAAGGTACCTCTCCAATGCATGTTTATGCAAGATATGAAGTTGCTCGGTGAAATAATGACAAACTGTGACAGGTTCGTCACTTTTGTCGAACTTTGACCTCTGTGACCTTGAAAAGTAGGTCAAATCAAAAACCTGTTATATATGTTATGTATCCTTATTAGCTTCACCTATGATAAAAATTTGGAGAAGATCTACCCGGTAATCATTAGTTCAGGAGTTATTGCACTTTTTGTGTTTTTGCTTTCCGCCACCTGGTGGCCAAACTGAGAGTCGAATGGGACCGAAACTTGGTGTCATGGGTCATCTGACCTACGGGTATATATGTACCAAGTTTCAGATCAATAGCTCCAGCGGTTACGAAACGTGCCCTGCTAACGGACAACGACGGACGACGACGACGGACGCTGCACCACCGTAATAGCTCACCCCAGTGAGCTAATAACAGCGGCAAAGAGGGGTGGACCCTCTGCTCTATTACGCTATCATCACAGCATCACCAAGGTACCGTACATATGTAGATCTTGAAGGCAAGGCAATTTTTTCTACTCAGTGCCAAACCTCTTCAAAATCAATGGTGTCTCCCTAGAATTCTTAAGTCCGTGGGTTCGAATCTGGTTGGAAGTGATGTCTTTCACCTTAGAAACCCATTTCTATTTCATGTTCTTCAGTTATACTTGCGAATACGAATCTTGAGGGGTCTTGACAGCCTCATGTTCAAATCGAATTCTGGGCCATACAAGCCATGTGGGAATAAGCATCCCTCGCTCTTCACTTCAGTGTTTCCACCAGAGGGTACTTAGGGTAATATGTGAGTAGTACCCTCAAAGGTACAGGCCATTTTCTTTAATTTCATGGGGTTTTCTGCTGATTTTGTAGAAATTATTACCCTCAAGAAAATTTCTGGCAGAAACCCTGCACTTCACTTCAGTCCATCACATGGGACAATAAGCCATGGTGCCTTGTACCGTGTGCCTTTGCAAGGGCATATTCAAAAGACTTCATCCTGGTGAGGAACATGAGTAGCTTGAAACGGCCTACATGTACATTCCATACTCACCAGACCAATATGCTTCCTTATAATGCTTTGGCTTCAGCCCTGATGGAATAATCTGATACAAATACAAATAGAGACAAACCAGTATTTACTCAGAAAGTTTTTTCATTCCACATCCACAGACAGGAATTGAACTGACTCTCAGTCAAGAGCTCTCCATGTCTGCTAAGTCAAATATTTATATCAACCAGGATGAGGGAAGTTACCATACAGCCGTACAGGCCTAGGAAAAGGCCTACAATAACATCCAATCTGATCACCAATAGAATTTTCTTCCTCGTTTACTTAAATACAATAGGCCTTGGCCACACCCACCAGGCTAGACTACATCATCAATCACAGTTAGGTTTAACTCATGAATCCATTCATGCCACGGGCCAACCTTTTTGTAGCCCTTAGAGCTACAGGAAATTAAAAATTACAAGTTTAATACAAACAAGTTTACGCTACCATAAACTACCATTCAGGCCTAGGCCTAACCAGATCACGAACTGACAGCTGGCCAAACAAACTGTGAAGAATGAATTGAAGTGACACACACACCATCTGGCATGATGACACCACCAGCAAAAAGTGATCACCAGAACTACACTGTCACTACTACAAACCGATTTCTATTTCATATTCGTCACTACTACAAACAATATGAACAATACACGTAGCCTCCTTGCCTTGCTACCATAAACTACCATTCAGGCCTAGGCCTAACCAGATCACGAACTGACAGCTGGCCAAACAAACTGTGAAGAATGAATTGAAGTGACACACACACCATCTGGCATGCATGATGACACCACCAACAAAAAGTGATCACCAGAACTACACTGTCACTACTACAAATACAAACCGATTTCTATTTCATATTCGTCACTACTACAAACAATATGAACAATACACGTAGCCTCCTTGCCTTGCCCTTGGCCTCCTTGCCGGACTCCAACATGTCCAAGTTCAACAAATACCACGTCCACGGCACACAAGAACAGAGCATTTTTCCCATTCGGCTCTCCCAGAAAATGCGCCCAGATCACACGCAGATAGGCCTACCATTTGAATATCCCATGACACCATGGTATTCACATTCAAAATATTGGGGGCCTATTCATGTTCATTAGGAGGCCTAGGCCTAGGGCCTATACATGTTGATGTATGTCCATTCATGCATGTCAATCCACAGGGACTTGAGGCATGCATTGCAGGGGTGGTGGGCGTGTTACAGAGGTCCAATAACACACCCCCGAGTAATGCCCCGGTATACTTCCACCTTATTTTTATCAAAACATGGTTTACTGGTTCTTTGATTACTGAATATCCCGGAGAGAGCTGTTGGATTTTTCTCAGTCCACACGTCACTTATCACTGGCAATGCTGAAGCACCACTTTTCAAATTATCACACCGCTTTTTAACCCCTTCATTGTCTAAATCAAATGTGTGAGCTAATCCCGAAAACTCTGCTGGACGTTTGCCAAGTAGTGTCTTGATATTTGCATTCTCATCTTTAATTTTGTTGTATTTCTCTGTTTGGTCGAGATAAACCCTGACCTTTTCTGACCCTTCAACACTCGAGTCTGATTGGCTGATGTCATCCTTGACCTCTTCTGAACCCTGAATACTGGAGCTTGATTGGGTGAAGTCATTGCTGACTTCTTCAGACTCCTGAATACTGTAATTTGATTCGCTGTCCTCTTCAACTTTGATGTGGATTTCACTGGATTTCTTCTCCATCTTAATCCACATGTCCTTGACTACAGCCCACCTTGTCTACTCTCAGACTAAGCCTCACTTTCACCACATCTCCACGCCCTCGCGAGTTCCACCACTCCGGACGAACCTGCAAGAGAAAAAGTCACTTGAGAAACCACTACAAAATGTACTATACGAGAAGCAAGACCTTCCCCTTCGTGCTCAGCGACGGGCGTCGCCTAGACTTGTTCCCGTCTTTGCCACTCCACTGCGGCAGCGCTACTGTCCATTGTGGTCCTGAATACTGTAATTTGATTCGCTGTCCTCTTCAACTTTGATGTGGATTTCATTGGATTTCTTCTCCATCTTAATCCACATGTCCTTGATCGCAGCCCACCTTGTCTACTCTAAGACTCAGCCTCACTTTCACCACATCTCCACGCCCCTGTGAGTTCCACCACTCCGGACGAACCTGCAAGAGAAAGAGTCACTTGAGAAACCACTACAAAATGTACTATAAGAAGCAAGACATTCCTGTTGGTGATCAGCGACGGGCGTGGCCGCGTCACCTAGACTTGTTCCCGTCTTTGCCACTCCACTGCCATGACTGCTGCAGCGCAGTAGTCCATTGTGGAGTGAGCGCCGCGGGAGTGAAGCGACAAAGACGGGAACCCGTCTAGGGGGTTGCCATCTCTCCTATGGGCCCTCATGTGGTTCACTCGACTGCCATCTGCTTACCACTGGATATCAGGGCTAAATGAAGTCTGGACACTTGTAGTGAGGGGTGATTTAGAACGAAACGCGCAAATCAGGTCAATCTTCACTGGTAATATCCTATTATTGTCACTAGCAGGTCACCTCTTGGGCACATCTTCCTTCTTGTAGACCTCTCCCTGTTTCCAGGTGTTAGATAGATAATTTGAAGCTTCATAACCCTTTTGGATCTTAAGCTTATATGACGGGGTGGAGTCCACGACAGGCTACTGTCCACCTGTGTGGGGTCTTTTACTTGCCCTGGTATAGACACTCAGGCATAAGGGACCACGGCTTTCAGTCTCATCCGACAGACTCTTGATTGGTTCACAGCTTTTCACATACATGTCCTGGCCGGGGATCGAACCCACGCACTGACCCTGTTACGATTGAAAGTCAAGTGTGTCAGACCGCTCGACCACCAGGCCAAGACAAAAATTTGACCCAGCTGGGAATCGAACCCACAGCCTGTTATCTTTGTTCCACCGTCTTCCCCGTTCGGCCACATAGAACTTCCTCCCTCTTCTGTCAGCAGAGCAGAGATACACATACACTCTACTTCAGGCTCAGCAACCCCACTGGACATTTTCACACCCTGATCAATGCCACAAGCAAGTGAAAACATTGTTTGTATTGGATTTTTCCATCAGGGCTGAAGCCACGCAGTTGTAGGTGTGGAAGAGACCATCTCAAGCTACTCATATTCATCAGATAGGGTCTTAACCTGCCTTGCAAATAAAGTGCACAAGTATAAGGCACGGTTGACTGTCCCGTGCGACGAACGTGAAGAGCAAGGGATTTTTAATCGCATATTTTCCAGCGTTTCTGTGTGTGAATGTTGCCCCTCACTGTACTGCCCTATTTAACAGTCATGATAGTGCGGTGTGGTATGTTCTCCCGTAGGATTTTTTTGCTAAAGTTGATTTTTTTACTGTTTTGGCTTCAGTGAGGTTATAACTGCCCAAAAATGAAGGGGTGCAAATTTTCTGACCCTTCCCTCACTTTCTGGGGGACACCAATGGATACAACGACTGAGGTTTGTACAGGAGAATGGGACCTGATGTACAGCTAACTTTTGAACGGTTGGATTTAAATGTATTACCAACAGATAAAAACATGGTGCCTCTGAATCAGATAGGCATATTCTTAAATTGTTTTTAGTCGTTATGTAATGAGAGATGACGTTTTTCATATAAATTAACACAAAATGAGTCGAAATGCATAAAACGCCATTTCCTAATTACGTAAACCGCTTAAAAACACCAAGAATAGGCTTATTTGATTCCGAGGCACCATATTTCTATCTGTTGGTAATACATTTATGGGGTGTAAATCCAACCATTCGAAAGTTAGCTGTACATTGTCTCCCATTCTCCTGTACAAAGCTCAGTTGTTGCGTCCATTGATGTCCAATGGTAAAGTCAGTTCGCAAAATTGGGGGACGCCCCGCAAAGAGGTTAGTGGTCAGAAAATTTGCACCCCATCAATTTCTGATAGTTTGGACCCTAAAGTACCTAGAACTGCAAAAAAATCAACTTTAGCACAAAAATCCTACGGGAGCTGCTTTGTTGACAGACCACACCGCACTATATGTCGGCAACTTTCTTCACGAAATTCCCACAGAATACTATTTAAGGTGGCGCCCTCCTGGCGTTGTGGGGTATATCATGTTCTGAGCCTTCGTTTGAGGTGTCTGCAGGGCGTTTGTAATTCTCTTGCTCGTCGCATGGGGGCTTTTTGTGCGGATAGGTCAGCTTTAATACAGCACATACTGTGCAAATAACGATCACTTCCATTTTACTACACCATAGATACAAGTAAAAAACTGGCCACTAGAAATTCCTTGTTACTCCCTCTTTTCTGTTTTCTTTTTCAGTGATACGGTCCGACACCCTACTAGGCTGGGAGCTCAATATTGGTATATTATTTGGTGCACTCGGACTGCTGGTTGCTGTCACCTTGTTGTTGTTATGCTGCAAGATCGACCTCATGAAAAATGAAAAACGTATGGAAAAGGCTCGGAAGAAAAACACGTTGCATGGAGAAGTGAACGTTGTCGCGCTGGACGAACTTAATGTTACGAAGAAAGCACCATCTGAAACGACTCAAATTAAACCGGACGGGCAGAATTCAGTAGGAATACGTACAGTTAGTGAGGTACGCGACGCTGAGAATGCGACCGGGGGTATGGAGGACGGTCAAGTTGATCTCAAAGCCGTGGAGCACGTATACTCAAACGCTGAAGCAACGGATATACGAAATGAAGAGGTACGATCGCCAGCTGACCAAAAGGTGACAGTCGAGGATGAACACTGCGATGAAGTTCAGGTAGAAGTGGCTGTGCCTCTTCCTGAAATCGTAGATAAGGAGGTTGAAATACGGGATAGTTGTTCGGAGGAGGACTCTGCAGCTGACAACATCGTGGTTGTTGAAGTAGAAAACGGTGGAGAAATTCAGATGGAAATCGAATTGGTTCCTTCTGGAAACGTTGATAGGGATGAGGAGGATGAGGAAAGCAACTCGGAGGGAACGGATTCTGTTGGTGGCAGTGTTGTCAAGGAACAAAACTGTGATCAGAATGTCAGGGACAGTGATGCCGCCCGGGAAAGTACGGCACAAGATGAAGAAGCAGAGACAGTCGCCAAGTTTGATAACTTTTTGGACGAAGAAGAGTTTACTTCGTTATAAACCAATTGTTTGTGTATGAGCACACCCGGAAACTCACAGGCGTTCGTCTTGACGGGCACCATTTCACTGCGACACACTGTAGATGACCTACCGATGACGTCATGACGTTGGCCGACTGTACACACACACATGAGAAAGGCCGGTCACAAAAAAATGAACCCACAAACTCATCGAGTTTGCCTATCAGGCGATCAAATGATTGTTTAACTCCCGACAGTTCGTTGTTGAACAGTCATCAAAAAAGTTGACGACATGATGATATTTGTCGGAATCATTTACATTCATGGCGATTCCACTTGGAAGTTTTCTGGTCTGAGAACCTCACTCTGCAAAGTGCTAGTAGGCCCATGTTACAGGTGTGAAAGTAACCCAGGTCCTAGTAAGTAGGGTCCGCGGGACCCTAACTCGTAGGATTCTAAGTCCTACGGACCCTAACTCTTA
>NMRB01003310.1:0-25461 GCA_002633025.1 Notospermus geniculatus | reverse complement strand
AAATGCCCCCCCCCCCCCCCAAGGAAAAAGAGACAAAACAAATTTTTGCTTAGAAGTTCATTTCCCCTCGTCAAGCCAAGTTATTGTAATGTCAGATGTGGGGTCTGGGGAAAATGCATCTGAGAGGACGTAGATATTTCAATTTTTTCTGCAGGAGGGCCCCCAGACCCCCCTCCGGCTTTCCCTCCAGGCTCAATCAATTTTGCTCCCCTAGGCCATAAAGCTAGCCACGCCCCTGATTCATTGTAGCAGTATGCAAACTTACCATGACGTCAGCCAGAGTGGAAGCTGAGGTTCACCATTCCATTACATGTTTGTGGGAGTGAGCAAACAGTACGTGTACTCTCATTGTCGGGCACATTTCAAGGAGAAATATCGCCCCTAATTAAGTCCATCCCAGTACTTGACCAATGTGAGATAGGAGAGTGAACTAGATCATTTTTGATCATCTCAACCAAAATCAATACAAGTTGACTTGTGAATTATGCAGGATCTACTTGACCCTCATCCCTAAAATAACAGAAGCAAAGAGGGGTGGACCCTCTGCTCTGTTAGGGCAAGCAAAAAAATTTTTTAGTTTACTGTCCGAGCGGTTCTTGAAAATAGGCAAGGGGGGCACTTTTTATTTATTTTTTTTATTTTACTTTGGTACGAAGAACTTACAAAATCAGGTCCTCCATGTTACATGTATGTCACCACACCAACCCTCTAAGACTGGATTTTGTCACAAAAGCGCTGAAAATGCATTGAGCATGCTTTGGAAACTGTTGTTTACAGACCTACCGCTTGGCGGCGCTGTGATACGTCATGTGGCGCGGCACGAAATTCAAACTGATAAAAAATTCCAACATTTTTTTGCACAGCGCTGAAAATTGGTGCGGGTGGAGGACGATAAACTAAAGATTTTTTTGCTTGCCCTTACACTATCTTCACAGCATCACCAAGGTACAATGTACCGTACATGTATGTAGGTAGATCTTGAAGGCAAGGCAATTTTTTCTACTCAGTACCAAAGCTCTTCAAAATCAATGATGTCTCCCTAATTTTTATGACACTGAAAATGTGCCAATGCTTCCATTTTCACAACTCAGACTAAATTCACAATCCATCTTCATACAACTGGCTATGGCCTAGTGTTGAAAGAAAGGCGCACAGGTTACTGTTATAAACAGGGTGATTTACATCTACCGGTAATTCTTCTCTAGCCAGTCATACATGTATCTACCCTTAGTTATACTTGCGAATATGAATCTTGAGGAGACTTGACAGCCTCGTGTTCAAATCGAATTCTGGGCTATACAAACCATGTGGGAATCATCCCTGGCTCTTCACTTCACTTCAGTCCATATGGGACAATAAGCCATGGTGCCTTGTACCGTGTGCTTTTGCGTGAAGGGCATATTTAAAAGACTTCATCCTGGTGAGGAACATGAGTAGCTTGAAACGGCCTACATTCCATACTCACCAGACCAATATGCTTCCTTATAATGCTTTGGCTTCAGCCCTGATGGAAAAATCTGATACAAATACAAATTAATAGGGCCTAGAGACAAACCACTCAGAAAGTTTTTTCATTCCACCCACACACAGGACGTGAACTGACTCTCAGTCAAGAGCTCTCCATGTCTGCAAGTCACAATATATCAACCAGGATGAGGGAATTTACAGGCCTTGTAAAAGGGCTTCAGCCCTGATGGAAAAATCTGATACAACTAGAACTGTGAAATTTGCTTTCAGCAAATTTGATGGTCCCTACATCAGAAAATGGAAATTGAATGAAGAAAGGGCAAGGAGGGGTATGACTCTGTGGCACAGCAGTCAGGTTCTTGGGGTTCCCATCCTCCTGGAATGTCTTCCCGGTGAAGGCCACATGCAGGGTAGGCAATGGAGGGCAGACAAATGACTACACACACGTATTCCTTACCCATTGACAAATACGAGGAGTGCATGCATTCAACAGCATCTGGTCCGTTCAGCTGGCCGTGTGGGTAGGTGGGGCTATCTACTGCAGGGCCCAGCACCTCCCTTCTCCAAGGATGGTCTTTTCCGGAGGGAACGGGAAGAGGGGAGGGGAGGGCAGGGGAGGTGATGTGAGGGAGGGGGTGCAGGATGGGGAAGGGAAGGGAGTGCAGGATGGGGGAGGTGAGGTGAGGGGGTGCAGGATGGGGAAGGGAAGGGGGTGCAGGATTGGGAAGGGAAGGCGGTGCAGGATGGGGGAGGTGAGGTGAGGGGGTGCAGGATGAGGAAGGGGAGGAGAGGGGTGCAGGACGGGGGAGGAGAGGTGAGGGGGTGCAGGATGAGGAAGGGGGAGAGGGGTGCAAGAGGGGGGAGAGGGATGCAGGACAGGGAAGGCGTGGAGGATGGGGGAGGGGCAGAGGCCTGCCTTAGAGACCAGAGGAAGGGCAAAGTGGTGGACACAGAGACGGTTCCATCATTACTGTCTGAACCAAACGAAAAAAAACAAAAACAAGAGCAATGACATGAATGATGAAGTTCATCACTTCACAACAAAAATTGCTTCCAAAACACTCATAACATCATTTTTTGGAAAGTATCTAACCTTTCAGACCTGGATACATCTACCGACTATTGGATGGTACTGCTTGTTTTTAAGGTCATCTAATAATTTATGTACAATTGTCTCCCAATTGAGTGTGGAAAAAGATAGATAGAAATAAATAAAAATTTCCTACCTAGCCTACCCAGTGATATCAAGATGGTCCCTACATTGATATGTAGGGACCATAAATACAAATAAATAGGGCCTAGAGACAAACCAGTAACTCAGGAAGTTTTTTCATTCCACCCACATGCAGCTGACTCTCAGTCAAGAGCTCTCCATGTCTGCAAGTCACAATATATCAACCAGGATGAGGGAATTTACAGGCCTAGTAAAAGGCCTACAATAACATCCAATCTGATCACCCGTAGAATTTTCTTCCTTGTTCTCTTTTACAGTAGGCCTTGGCCAACCTACTCCAGGCTAGGCTACATCATCAATCACAGTAGCACAGTTAGGTTTAACTGTTAACTGTTACTCATGAATCCATTCATGCCAAGGGCGAACCTTTTTGTAGCCCTTAGACAGGCCTTGTCTTTTGCGGCGAGCTAAAATGTGCATGCGCCTCGCAAACAATACCGGTAGAATTTACAGGAAGTTCACAGTTGGTCTTTGGTGGAAATTGATCAGTAGGGGCCTATTACAATTAGTCCCTCCCAAAATCAATCCATAGTGCATTTGGCCGAGAACTTTCCACGAAAGGGATCTGACTTTTATACCATTCATCCTAGGCCTAGTTTTTGACTTAGAAAATTTCCAGGGAAGACCAATAAACTGTGAACTTCCTGTACATATTGTTGGCGAGGCACATGCACATTTTAGCTCGCCGCAAAAGACAAGGCCTGCTAGAGGAAATTAAAAATTACAAGTTTACGCTACCATAAACTACCATAGTCCATACAGGCCTAACCTAACCAGATCACTTTGATGAACTGACAGCTGGCCAAACAAAGTGTGAAGAATGAATTGAAGTGACACACACCATCTGGCATGATGACACCACCAGCAAAAAGTGATCACCAGAACTACACTGTCACTACTACTAGGCCTACAAACAATGTAAACAATACACGTAGCCTCCTTCCTTGCCTTGGCCTCCTTGCCGGACTCAACGCGACAGAAGAGCATTTTTCCCATTAGGGGCGCCTAGGTTCTGCCCAGAAAATGCGCCCAGATCACGCATATAGGCCTACCATTTGAATATCCCATGACACCATGGTATTCACATTCAAAATGTTGGGGGTCTATTCATTAGGCTAGGCCAATGATGTCCATTCATGCATGTCGTGGTGTGCTCACACTCACACGTCACAGACACGCGCTCTGCTTCTGTGACGCTGACCCCAAAACGAAACTGAAAGTATGCGAAATATCGCTCGCATTTTGAACGCATCGATAGCACGGATTGCGTTTGTAATGCGACTGACTATTAATTAAGGAGTGTAACTCGCTTATGTCATACCTAAATTTGCACAGTTATAATTATTTTTGTAGTTTTTGTGGCTTTGAAATAATGGTCCACCAAGCCGGACACGCCAAATCGAAAACGAAATTAGGTCAGGGTGATCTGCTTTGTTGTGGTGTGGTTGAAATAATATCTGGCAATACCCGATGTGACGGATGATATGTCTTGTTTATGATACCAGGAGTCTGTATCATTCCTGACAGTACCTGGTGTGACGTGAAATTCATGTTCCAAATATGGCTTTACAAAACTCTGTTCTTACCACATGTCGATGTTTGAAATTTACACTTTTCTGTCAGGTCGAAAGCTTAGAAAAATAATATAGAACTGCTTGACATTTTTTCCGTGTTTGGGATTTAGTTACGGAAGCTAATAGTAGATGGCAGCATTGTGGAAGACGAAACGGGCGCGGGGAATTTGTCTCCATGCACGTTTTGCGGCTGTATTCCGGGGCTGTATTCCAGTAGCTTTGTTTAACTCTAAAGGCGCTGCTCCACTTTACAGCAGTTTTGTCCCAGAAGTTGGCTCGCAATGGGCAATTCACCTTTGTGTCCTGTCGGCTTACGCTGGGACCAAGTGACACAATCTGCTCGCAGTTGAGTTGCCCAGGTTGAGAGCCAACTTCTGCGAAAAAACTGTCAAGTGGAGCAGCGCGTCCCCGTGACAGTTTTCTGTGGCGAAAGTTTGCTGTCAGATATTGCTCTCAGACAGCAATAATTGCTGTCATACAGTACTGTATGACAGCAATTATTGCTGTCTGAGAGCAATATCTGACAGCAAACTTTCGCCACAGAAAACTGTCACGTGGACATGGTGGAGCGGCGCCTTTAAGGTTTGCAGGGAAGAAATACAAAAGTTTAAAGTGGACCTTAGAGTTAAGGAGGCTTCTAGAATACGGGCCTTAACGCGCCGCTCCACGTGACAGTTTTCTATCGAAAGTTTGCTGTCAGATAGTCAGTTATTGCTGTCAGACAGCAAAAATTGCTGCCAAACAGTCGGGCAAACAGTACTGTACGAGAGCAATTATTGATGTCTGACAGCAATAATAATTGACTATCTGACAGCAAACTTTCGATAGAAAACTGTCACGTGGAGCGGCGCCTTAGGACAGCCCTACGGAGATGTTTGACTGTCTCCGTATGGCTGTCCTACGTTTTTAGGTTTTATGGCTTGAAGGCCAACTGACCTTGGTCTTTTGAACCAGTTTGAACTCAGTTAGATGGAGGGGTAAAGGGAGATCGGTATGAAAGGTAGCAAACACTACACCTAGGCGTACTGCCTCCAGGACAGCCTTGACGAGCGAGGTAAAAGGAGCTGGAGCTATGTGCTGATCTTATGATCACATCCGCCATCTATTTTGTCGGGAGACAATTGTTGCCTGTACCTGGCCGAGCTCCTGTCCTCACCCCCTCCGCTAGTGACCTCTCCCCTTTCTACTTCTTTGATTATTCAACAGATTCAACCCGTCCTCCTGGTTCAGGACGGAGGTTGGATCAATGAGGTTGTGACTGTCCAATGAGGTTGTGACTGTCCAATGAGGTTGTGACTGTCCAATGAGGTTGTGACGTCCAATAAGTTGTATTGTCAAATGAGGTTGTGACTTTGGTTTCTGACTATCCAATATGGTTTTGCTTTGGGTTGTGACTGTGGTAGTGGGTTGTGACTCTCCTATGACGTCGTGAGAGTGATTGTGACTGTTCCAGGAGGTAGGTCACCGTACGACTAGGGTTGTGACTGTGATTGTCCAATGCGGTTCTCTACAGTTGTGATTGTCCAGTTGGTTGTTGTGGTGTGTCCAATGAGGTTGTTGGTTCTGACTGTCCAACAAGATTGTGACAGTGATTGTGACAACGGGGATGTGACTGTCCTTTAAAGTCATGACAATGATTGTGACTGTTCAAGGAGTTTACGATTATGGTTATGACTGTGGTTGTGATTGTGATTGTTAAATGATTTTGTGACTGTCCAATGAGGTTGTGGTTGTCAAATGAGGTTGTGACAGTTAAGAGAGGTTGTGCCTGTGGTTGTGACTATCCAATACGGTTGTGACTGTGGTTGTAGACTTCCCAATGAGGCTGTGACTGTGATTGTGACTGTCCAGAGAAGTCACAACTGTAGTTGTGAAGTCACAACTGTAGTTGTGACTGCCCAATGAGGTTGTGATGATCTATAGTTGTGATTCGCCAATGATTTTGTGGACTGTCCAATGAGGTTGAGACTGTCATTGTGGACTGTCCAATGAGGTTGTGCCTCTGGTTCTGACTGCCCAACGAGATTGCGACAGTGATTGTGACTTCCAACAAGGTTGTGACTGTCCTATGAAGCCGTGACACTGATTGTGACTGTTCAAGGTCACGACTATGGTTGCAACTGTGGTTGTGATTGCCCAATGATTTTGTGACTGTCCAATGAGGTTGTGATTGTAAATAGCCTACGGTTGTGACTGTTAAGTGTGGTTGTGACTGTCGAATTCGCTTTTGACTGTCCAACAGGGTGTGTGACTGTGATTGTGAGTGCCCAATGAGGTTGTGATTGTGACTGTCCAATGAGATTGTAACTGTGGTTGTGACTGACAACGAGGTTGTGCTGGTCTACAGTCGTGATTGTCCAATGATTTTGTGACTGTCCAATGAGGTTGTGACTGTCAAATGAGGTTGTTACTGTTAAGTGAGGTAGTCATAACTGTGTGATTGTGACTGACCAATGAGGTTGTGATGGGCTATAGTTGTGATTAATATCCAATAATTTTGTGACTATCAAATGGGTTGACTGATAAGTAAGGTTGTGACTGTGACTATCCAATATGGTTGTGACTCTGGTTGTGGACTGTCGAATGAGGTTGTGACTGCCCAAACGTTGTGATTGTCAAATTAGGTTGTGACTGTTCAGTGCAGTTGCAGCTATGATTGTGACTGTCCAATAAAATTGTGACTGTGTTTGTGGACTGTTCAATGAGGTTGCAACTGCATTTGTGTACTGTTTAGTGAGGTTTTGACTCTCCAATGAGGTTCTGACCGTCCAATGAGGTCACGACTGTGGTTGTGACTGTTCAATGAGGTTGTGACCATGATTATGACTGTCCAATGAGGTCACGTCTGTGGTTGTGACTGTCCAATGAGGTTGTGACTATGATTATGACTGTCCAATGAGGTCACGACTGTGGTTGTGACTGTCCAATGAGGTTGTGACTGTGATTATGACTGTCCAATGAGGTCACGACTGTGGTTGTGACTCCCCAATGAGGTTGTGACTGTCATAAGAGGTTGTGACTTTCCAATGAGGTCTTGACCGTCCAAATGAGCTCATGACTGGTTGTGACTGCCCAATGAGTTGTGACAGTCCACACTGTTGAAATCGACATGGTGGAGGTCTGAAGCAGCTTCCGGGGGCGTATTCGAATCCTTGTTCTTGACCACACTCGTGCTGACCCAGTTCATGTCGTTGTTGACTCAACTTGAGAACGGCAGTCTTGAACGCCGAGAACGCAACTCGTGTCGGGTAAAGAACAGTGTTCTCCTCACTCCCCACTCAGCGGAGGGTTGAGAAGAACACGTTCTTGGCCCGACTCAAGTTGCGATCTCTGCATTCGAAACTGCTGTTCTCAAGTTGAGTCAACCATGTCAACATCTACATGAACTGGGTCAGCACGAGTGTGGTCAAGAATGAGGATTCGAATACGCCCCAGGAGTCAATCATCTAAAGAAAGGAGTAAGACAAGGGGCCAAATCTCTTGTCCCAATCCAGCATCAACATCCACACTATGGCCTGGTTAATCCTTTCTGGTTGATCTGCATCTCCAATTTCAGTTCTCCAGTGAAAAATTGAGCAAACTGTCTTCACTGTCTTTGAGTTAATGAACTCATAACCATTCTGGGGCCGTCTTCACAAAACCTCTCGAGGACTTGTGGGTTGTGCAGATTTGTAAGTTGACTCCTTCATATTTGAGCATTAAGCCCCGTTTATACAGAGCACGGTTTGCAGTCCGGCATCCGGTGTGCGTTTTCCGTCCAGAATGCCTCAATGTACAATGTATTTTCTTATGACCGTTTATACAGAGCGCGGCCACCGCACTCACCGTTCTGGTGTCAGGATGCCGCGCCGCATTGACTGCTTCCAGAGCAATTTCTGTACGGTCACCGCAACGCCGGACGGGCTTGAACCAATCAGCAGACTCTTTTAATACCACGCAAGGAAGAAGATTATCACGATTAGCTGCCGTCGAGAAAACCGTGCCTGTTTCACCGCATCCTGCTGGAACGACAAAACGGACAAGCCGCATTCCCCTTCCGCAGGCCGTAACCGTATGCCGGATCGCAAACCGTGCTCTGTATAAATAAACGGGGCTTTATGACAAAGCACAGAGAAAGGATAAGGGATTTGTCAACTTAAGGACCTCCAGAGGTTTTGTGAAGAAACTGTACTGAATATCTGGCTCATCAATAAATAAAGCAAAGACAACAAATTGTACATATTGCACTTGATTTTATTACGAAATACTTAGAAATCTAGGAGGCACTGAACATTGTCGGAGAGATTTTTGAATCTTACAACAGAGCTATATAATTACCGGTATCTTATAACTTATAGTCCCTAAAAAAAACATGTAAAACATTCAAGAATTCCCAAATGCAGTGCTTAGCTCTTTCACTGCAAATGGCAATTTAAAACTAAAAGACCTACCAAATCCTGACCTACCAAGCCCTGTCACATAGGTATTCAGTAACCTTTTCCCCTGAATTCCTTTGTATTGTAAGAGCAGTGTCCTCCGCACGACTTTTCTCGGGTGGCCCACCCTACCTTGGCATTTTACCACCCTACCTTAGAAGTAGCCACCCTACCTTACAGTCCAATTTTGTAATGGTTTTATATTTAGTATTACACCCCCTACCTTAAATTGGTGACCACCCTATCTTAATTTACAAAGTAATGGGACATCCTGGAATTTCAAGGGTACCACCGCACCTTAAGAAATCCTGTGGAGAACACTGTAAGAGGTACAGTACAGGTCACAAATTTGACATAGCAACAGCTTTGCATAAGTTACGCGTAACTTAAACTGTGGTTAGGTGTAAGTTACATGCAAGTTACGTCTTGGTTGCGCGTATCTCACCATGTAAGTTACGTGTAACTTACACAAATTATACACATGTAACACTGCGTGAAATGTCACGTCACGTAACATAGGCGAAAACAGAAGTCACACAAGTTGCATACCATGAAATGTTCCGCGTAAGTTAGGTGCAGATTATGCAGACACAAGACCCTGAGTTACGCGTAACTTATGGGTAACATAGCTCGTAGGTTGCGCACAAGTTACGTGTAACTTACACGAATTTAGGGATGTCGATATTGTGATCTGTACTGTATCTGCAGCCTTTCACGTTTTACACATTTTCATTTTTGACAAATTGGCCATGGCGGTGAAAGAGTTAAGGCTGGTTTATACAGCGTGTGACCACAAATCATGCCAAATTCAGATGCCTAGAACTTGAAATCAACATCGTGATTTGAGAAATGAACATCAGGATGTTTTAGTGCATAGTAGAGCACTGCTTCCCTCTCATTTCACAACAGTCTTTGTATTTTTGTGGTGGGATTTGTTAGTACTGTAAACCGTGAAATTTTCATGACGCTAAATGTTCGCGATTTTGGGGGTCTACGAATTCTCGAAGAATAAATTTTCGTGATTTGAACCCTTCAGCTTCAAAAGAATAATAAGAATAATAATTTTTGCACGATTTATGTTCGCGTTTTGACCTCGAGTGCGAAAATAAAACGCAGGCAAAAATTTCACGGTTTACAGTAGCGGTAATTCTCAATTTCTCAAAAAGTCTATCTAATGCATTAGCCTCTTGTTAAACCAAACCTTCCTATGTTCTCCTTTCACATATAATTAAGTTTCACCTTCCGCATTTGGACTCTGTTTCTGAATTCAGAAACACTTCTTTTACAGGACATTTCCCGGACTGATTGGGCATTACAAAAATTTTGTAATGCCTAATCAGTCCAAGAAGTGACCCGATCTAGCAAAAGTACGCACAAGTTGCAACCGAGGAAAGGGTTAACAGCCTTACAACACAATAGCCGAAATGTACGTTTCTGGAGGTTGACAATAGTAGTGGACAGCAGTGATAATAGTTGAGTAAACTGATGACCAGTGATGATCACCTACGACTTGTTGCACCTACTTTTGCTACGCCGGGTCACAAATATATCTACCACATCAAAAGAATGGTACATGTATGAAGATATCATTTCAGAGTAGTCTCCAGTTGACATTCTAATAATAAATCTATTTTCTTAACATGAAGCCCCCTAAGTCAAACTGATGCAGCCGAATTTTATTACCGTAGTTGATCCCCAAATACAATGCGACGCATATAATGTACAACTCACTCCTTTATAATCTGACCCGTTGACGCGCAGTTTTATTGCAGACGCATCCATTCTTCATGCTTAGAATTCTCCGCCACGCACCAAAATCAAGTCACCCAGACCCACACGTCATGTTAGCAGAGAGAGAGTGGTAATGAATGTTAATGTACTAGTATGAGCTCCATCGCTAATTGGTTCAAACTGAGCGAATGAAATGGCGCTGCGATCACGATAGACCATCTTCGATGATCGAAGGCCGATCTGCTCACCACTACGTTACACCGCACATCACCCTTCGAGAAAGTGACCGGTCCACGGCGTATCTGCCGCCTCGAGAAGAAGAGGCCAATCAGAATCAGTGTTGTAAAATTTAAACCGTGGTACAAAGAGTGGCAGCCGAAGACCCGATATAAAGTGCAATATGATTGGTCGCCTGGTAAAGTTGGCATCGTGCCAAGATACGCCACGGACTGGTCTATTTCTCGAAGGGTGATGTGCGATGTAACGCAGTGGAGAGCAGATCGGCCTTCGATTATTGAAGATGCGATAGACTGGTTCCTCTCTATGATGGCTTCACATTCATTGAAAGTGTGATGACCCCCTCAAAAGTCAGAATATGACAAAGTGACCCTTCAAATTGAAGTATGACCCCTTGGATCAAAAGCACCCTGGGTCATTGACCCTTGACCAAAATTCTCTACCAAAAACCCTGATCTGATCATAAACATGATAAATGTGTGGTCGTGAACCTTAACTTTCCATTCCAGCTGGGAGTAGCTGGTACCATTTCATCCACATCCTGGGGTGATCAGTGGTTCTTTGTGCTCATTCCATACATCACCGCATACATACAAACCCGAGACAATTTGGCCAATTCAACTTGTGTGCAGTGATGTAGGGAACGAGTAGGCTACTGTTACTAACCACAGATTTCCTTGGGATATTTTTCCAACACAAAGTCACTCTTAACATATTCCATATTCTAAGTGCATTCATTTCTACATCGATCTCGTCATAATCAACTCCCTCCTCCACAAGCAAGAAATGTCCAAGTTTGACAACCAGCTCTTTTAATTCACCGTCAGCAAAAGCTTTTTCTCTTTCCTAATTGAAAACCTGGGCCCAAATCCATAAAACCTTGCTGGCTTAGTTGATTGCTACGTGTAGTTGTGTACATCGGCCTGTACAAACTGGGAACTTTAGCAGGCAACTAAGCCTAGCAAGGTTTTATGGATTTGGGCCCAGAATACCACCTACATACCTCGACTTGCAAGGTAAGGATCTGCAAGAACACTTTTCAAAACTTTACCATGACAATAACACCAGTAACATTCATTTGGCTACAACAGAAGTGACAGGACTTGCAGACAAGAATGGACTTGTAGCCAAGAATTGACTTGTACATGTAGCCAAAAACATGCAGACAAGACATCCCAGAAATTCTAGAGACACAGAAGACTTCCCCCATCAATAGGAGCTGTGTCAGCGAGTTGACCACTAGGTGTCACTACGGCCCAATTCAATGCATCTAGCGGACCCAGTCATTATCGATCGAGCAGCAATCACGTAGATTTTCCTGTACATTGGTCCGCTAAGACTTTGCTGCCATCTGTTGGCAATATGCGCGGCTGACTGCTCCTATTGGACCCAGCACTATCCATCTATTTCTTGGATGTCCACACAATGACATAGAAATACATGTAATGAAAGGATCTGCCTTGAAAGTTGCCAGAATAAGGAGACACCACTGACACCATACCATCACACGACACCACCAAGATGATCAGCACGAAAAGGTAGCCAAGGAATAAGATTGCTCTCTGATGGCCACTAACAATACTGAATGTCTTATGATGAAAGGAAATTAAGTGAGGTTTCGCAAATCTGATTATGATGAAACACAAAGTAAATATGAAATACGAAATTCAACTTCATTTCTAGGACCTGATTTATTTCTGGAGATGGTTGGTTACTACAAATGTCCCAGCTGCCAGTACGTTTTTTAGCATTTCAGGTAAAGCCTGCCACACACTGGAGCTATCTGCTGAGCAAAAAGTCATTCGAGACGTTTGCTCAGCAGATAGCTCGCGTGTGCGTGTTTTTTTCGCTGAGTTTCCTGCCTCGCAAGGCTTTAGACCGAGAGAGTTATGATGCATCTTGAATTTTTAAATTTCCACTTCGTATCTACAAAGTGGAAACGAAAGATAAATTTCAAAGTTTAAAATACACCGTAACTCTGTTGGTCTAACGGCATATGCTAAAAGATGCTCTTGCAGCAGGCGATATTTGTGGTACCAACCATATCCTGAAATATTAGTACATTACGTCATGGAAATGAAGTATAATTTCGTATTTCGTACTTCGTGTTTCGTCAGATTTGCAAAACCTCACTAATGTCTTCCCGAAAAACCAACCTCTTTGAAGGAAGCCTACTGAGATTTATCATCTCCGCAACCGAGTTAATGCCCAAGTGAATATGGATTTGAGAGCTGAGCCCAGAATATGGCACTGTTGGCTTGAAATATGTCGTTGTTGACATTGGACGAATATAATGAGCAGCAAGAGGAAACCAGAGTATGGGGAGAAAACGTGTAATCAAAAGATGTTACTCTCTCCAGCAGGTCCAACATGGACGAAACTCAGAACCTCAGAGGTGACAGGTGCTGTTTCCGCTGCACCACGCTGACATCACAAGTCAACGAAATAGCAACATGGGATGCCTATTTCCCACATTTGTTTTCAATCATAGGATGTCGAATCCCCAAACTGTCCACATTACTTGGTCTTGTCCGGTTCATAGATAATTCTCACCAAGGAGCCACGGTGGTGTAGTGGTTCAGGCCTCCGACAAGCGGTCAGAGGGTCCTGGACGTGATACTTTGGGCAAGTCTCTTTGCCTCACTGGCCTCTCTCCACCCAGGTGTATAAATGGGTATACCGGTCGGATACTCACTGAGAGCTTTCCAATGAATACCAATATGTTTCAGGTGCGTTTCAAGTTTTTTAAAATACTAATTTTTCGAAAAAATTGGCAGCGGAGAGGGGTTCACCACATCATCATTTTATAAATCCATCACGTTATCATAAGTTGCCAGAACGTCAGAATCTGGGCGAAACTCATCCATTGTCGGGTCTTCATGTGATGCTTGGTGCGAGAACAACATGGCGGCCGTACTCGTGAAGAATGAACAATTGTCCTCAATACAAACAAACGTCCTGCACGGTTTGTTAAGAATCCGGTTTCTTTCGTTCATTAGGAGACACGGTTCATCCGGATGGTGCTGTTTATGGTGAAGTTGTATCTGTGACGTAACAGAATGGTCAATGCGATCTACTGAGAAACTATCACAGTAGCTACATTTGTGGACATCCGGTACGTTCTGGAGCATATTCTTGGCTTCCTTTGAATGTCTCACACGTGGCGACCCCTTTTGTGTTGTGGGTGGGGTCCCTGTCTGCATTGAGTAGGAGGGGAAGTGTTCGGTTGGTTCAGACAACGACGTGCTTATTTCAGAGAAAGACGGTCCCAATGATTCCAGTGTACTACTCTTCTCAAACGGTATTTTCCCGCAATTCAGCTCTCCGTGTAACTGCATGTTTTCTTGCTTATACGTCTTATAATCACAATTAGGTTTCAAACAAATATAGATTAATGATTTTTTCCGCTGATGTCGTGCATAGACATCAGTTGCAAACGCCTTTTCTTCAGGATGTTTCTCAAACAGATGATATTTCATATTTGGCACACTTTTATCATGGAACAGACAATGTCCACATTTCAAATTCCATTTAAAATCTGTCGAAACTTTATCAGCTTTCTCGCTAACACTCTGCGGTGATACCTTCTTTGCAAGATGCCCCTCCTTTTTAGGTGTCCCATCTTTTTTAGGCGTCCCATCTTTTTTAGGTGCACCTTCTTTTTTAGGCGTCCCATCTTTTTTTGGTGTCCCATCTTTTTTAGGTGTTCCATCTTTTTTAGACGGCGGTTTTGCTGAGGAAGTTGGGTTCTCAACTTTATCAGGGGAAGGGGACAAAGACTCATTCGTTTTATCAGCAGAACCAACTGGGGTGAGCAGTACAGGATCTGTACCCCCAGGAAGTTGAGTTACTAAATGTTTCTGCGATTTTGGTCCCCTCTTGATCAATATTTTTCTTTTCTTTGGCTCCATATCCTCGTCATCAATTCCCGCCAGATGTCCCTCATTATAATTCACCTGCTTTCTCTTACGGACTTTTGTAGGCCCGACGAGTTCAGAGAACGCTGACGCAGAACTTCCCGCATCGTCTTCGCAAGCAGGTTCTGAGCCGACCTCGCTTGGCTCAAGTGGTTCAAAGGATCCAGTCGGAGACAGAGGTAAAGGCAAAGCGGAATCAACCGGATTCTCCCGACGTTTCTTCGGTACACGTTCCGCTTTCGCTTTCGTTGCCAGCAACTTCACCAATTCTTCCTGAACAATATGATCTGGATATTCCTCATAATGAACGACCAAATCCTTCATTATCATACAAGAAAAGTCACACTCGCGTAACATACAGTACTGAACGTATTTTCTCTGCCGGTTATACTGGGCCTTCAGATCAATGCAGACTAAATTCTCCAGCGGATGAAAGTGCATGATATGGATTTTCAATGGTAGCACATGGTCGTTCGTCTCACTGCAATACATGCATTTGTAACCACTAGGAATACCAGTGAAGGCAGTCACAAGTTTTTTAACAGGACTTCTTTTCCCTTGAGCTCTTCGTTTTTTTGGTCCCTTCTGAGGTGAACCGGGTTTAGTAGGACTGACACCCTTGGCACCTACACTTAAGTGGTTGTAATCCTCGCCCCAGGTAGGCTGATTGGCTACTTGATTGGATTCCGAAATCTTATTCAGTCCTGACGTTTCAGGCTCAATAATCTCTTCGCTGAATTCAGAAACATTCCGCCGTTGATTGACATCTTGATCTTGTGATTTTCCCCCACTTGGTAAATCAGGAACAAGATTATTACTGGTAATCGACGTAGATCCTTTCTCATTGTTACCGACCTGCTGACCATAGGTTTTCCCATCCTGAACCCCTTTCTTCGCCGTCTTTTCCTCCCCATTGCCAGCCTCTTGCCATTCTTGAACCTCATTCCTAGATTTTGACTTAGAACCTTCAGTTTCATCAGCATCATCTTGAGATTCATCCCGCTCATCTCCGCGAACATTCCCATCATCGTCATCATCACAGCTATCACCAGCATCGGACTTTCGCTNACTTCACCAATTCTTCCTGAACAATATGATCTGGATATTCCTCATAATGAACGACCAAATCCTTCATTATCATACAAGAAAAGTCACACTCGCGTAACATACAGTACTGAACGTATTTTCTCTGCCGGTTATACTGGGCCTTCAGATCAATGCAGACTAAATTCTCCAGCGGATGAAAGTGCATGATATGGATTTTCAATGGTAGCACATGGTCGTTCGTCTCACTGCAATACATGCATTTGTAACCACTAGGAATACCAGTGAAGGCAGTCACAAGTTTTTTAACAGGACTTCTTTTCCCTTGAGCTCTTCGTTTTTTTGGTCCCTTCTGAGGTGAACCGGGTTTAGTAGGACTGACACCCTTGGCACCTACACTTAAGTGGTTGTAATCCTCGCCCCAGGTAGGCTGATTGGCTACTTGATTGGATTCCGAAATCTTATTCAGTCCTGACGTTTCAGGCTCAATAATCTCTTCGCTGAATTCAGAAACATTCCGCCGTTGATTGACATCTTGATCTTGTGATTTTCCCCCACTTGGTAAATCAGGAACAAGATTATTACTGGTAATCGACGTAGATCCTTTCTCATTGTTACCGACCTGCTGACCATAGGTTTTCCCATCCTGAACCCCTTTCTTCGCCGTCTTTTCCTCCCCATTGCCAGCCTCTTGCCATTCTTGAACCTCATTCCTAGATTTTGACTTCGAACCTTCAGTTTCATCAGCATCATCTTGAGATTCATCCCGCTCATCTCCGTGAACATTCCCATCATCGTCATCATCACAGCTATCACCAGCATCGGACTTTCGCTCACCTTCCATGTCATCGCACTCAAATAAATGTATATCCCCATCATCAACATTTTCCTCCACTTGACTGCCACCGTCGCTATCCAAATCATAACCCGGACCAGTCCCCCGGTCAGTTTCCTTCCCAATATTATCCAACCAAGTGTCAAGGTCACTTTTTTCCGGTTCATCACATTTTGATCCCGGAACATCTGGCTCTATATACAAATCAGGCATTGGAGATGACCTTGAACTTTCTGGTGACCTTGACCTAGATTTCGATTTTCTAACAGCCAAGTCAATGTTTCCTTCCTTTAGAGTTGGCATCTCTCTTCCTAACGCCAACCTAGGACCAGCACCATCATCTTCACTCTCTGTATCCCCATCTGTTATCCTGGCCGCATCGCTTTCATTTCGCACCATTTCCAGCCGTGGCATTTTACTTATCTCTGGTATCGAGTCATTTTTCTGCAAGTTTGACGCTGCCGGTGGTACATTATTAGAAATCTGTGAATCGTTAGACGCCATTGTCTTGAAAGGATCAGTGAATCCTGAGGTGCCGAACATATCGCTGACTGAAGAGCCCTCTATACTCGCACCGAGAGATTTTAACTGGTTTATAGTGGATTCAACATTTAATGTGACGCTGTCCGCATCAGAAGCATTGTTTCCATCCCCATCAGATTCTTTAACTTCATCAGCATCAGATTCTTTTTCTTCTTCATCAGATCCTTTCCTGTCCTTCGTTTTAGATCTGTCGCCTTTGTCATGAGCAGATTCCTTGTTTACAACCCTAGCAGGTTCCTCATTATCCTCTCCACCAGATACCTCAGTATCCTCACCATCATCTTCATCCATTGCCTCATCCGCATCAGAGACTGCATCATTTGACGGTAAATCTCTTCCCTGTCTTTCAACATCTGCCTCTTCTGTACCAGATCCTGCAGCAGATTTATCCAAAGTGGGATCGCTATTTCTGTCTTGAGGTTGACCATCTGGTAATAAACTATCTTCAGCGGGTTGAGAGTTACTTTCATCACCACTTTTATTAACTGTAATCACAAAATCCTCATCATCACCATCTCCATCCTCTTTCTCCACCTCCTCATCACTACTAACATACGTCGGCAGCTTCCGTCTTTTACATTTCGGGCCCCAGGTACGTGATCGTTTGACAGGTGGCGCACCTTTGGTGGTGTCGCGACTACTGACTGTTACAGGCGATCTGGTGGTACTGTCGTCATCATTGTCCCTGTTCCCGTCCGTTTCTTTCGAAACAGAACGCTCCGCTGCTGGAGATGCTGGAACTTCCGGGCTGACATCAGTCTCCGCATCTCCTCCACCATCGCCTTCAGCAACCTCTGACGGTATGCAATGCTCACTATGTGCAACCAACTCGTCGTAAACATTTGTGGAGTAGAGACAAGTTCTGTTACTGCACATGAAAATAAGCTCCTGGTTATCCGCTTCATTACTTTGCATGAGATTCACGGCGATCAACTCCCGTCCTTCATGGGCCTGTAAGATATGGCACTTCAGACAGTACAAATCCGCGTTCAGGAAATCACAATGGTTACATTGGAAACCTTGATGAGGAGCACCGCTCCCTTCATCCTGCGCACCCTCTGAATCCTGCATCAACGCAGCATCAATATCAGTTGAAGGATCAGGATGCTCTGAAGCTATATGTTCCACAATGTCTTCAATCGAGTGTCCAACGTAGACACAGAATGGACAGTTACTAATATCATCGCCTAGGAAACTCAACGTTATACATTGCCCGACTCGCTTCCCAGGATGAGCCGTTACAGTGTGACTAAATATCACTTTCCGTGCTGTTGACTCGTGTGCACAATAAGGGCATCTGTACCACCGCTTTCCGTTATGCTTGTATAAGTGCTGCTTCATGTCTTTACGATCAGAACAAGAAAAGGAACAGAAGTTACAAGAGAATTTGGCCATGGCTCCTTGGTAGGTAACTTTGGAATAGTTCTCAATGGAAACATACACATGGCCTGGCTCGCTCGCGTTTTCAGCTGCATTTTCTGCACTAGCTCTTGTAGTTGTCACTCGGACTGTTTGCCCCGCAGAAGATGACGTCGTAACAGACGATGATGTCGTAACAGGGACGACAGTAGCTTGGACGACTTTTTGACCACTTCTGTTCACTGTTTGATACACAACCTTAGTCATCCTTGGTGCCACTGAAAATCCTGGGTTATTTAAAGTTGTCGATGTCGACGATGATGTGGTGTTTGGTGCCCAAGACCGCACAACAACATATGGTTGGCTTACTTGAGAAACAGCTGGGACAGCGTTGCCAAGAGTTTGGGGCCTCTGCTGCTGTATCTGCCTCAACAAAGAAGTCGCCGGGCCTATCGATGGTGGTTGATTACGTCCAGAGATGATAAGTGTCGGCTGTCCAGCAGATGTGACAACTGTAGATGGAACAGAAGTTGAGCTGCCAGGCCCAAATACGATTCTCGGACCCAACTGCTGCTGAACAGACTGAGCATTTGCTGCAGTAGACATGCTAGCAGTGACTGTTACGGATGTAACGGAAGGGGTTGATTTTGAGACAGGTGAATAGCTGTCAGGTCTTTCTTGCTTAATTTTTGAAGGATCAATAGGGAGTACAGAGCCCGATTCTGTCGTTGTTGCTCTTGTTTTCTTTGATGCTGGAGTCAAAACGTTGTTGACGACAACCTGCCCACCGCTGGTGATGGTAAACACAGTACCAGGTTGGGATGTATCATTCGACATTGTTACAGTTCTTGTAACACTGGCTTCACTGGAGGGAGGAGCAACTGACGGCAAGATACCAATCACCTGTGACGAGGGATTTCGATTGGACGGCACTGTCGGCGCATTCATCCTAGCAGTCAGTGGACCAGTTTTTGATTGCTGTACTGGTGGTAATGGTGAAACAATCTGTAATTTCCCATTCGGACCGGAAGTGACTGGTAATAAACCTCCCGGTCCAGTACTATCTGTTGGCTGCAAGAACAACTGGCCACCTTTATTAATGAGAGTAAACTTACTTTTTCCACTATTTAGGCTTATATTCGTCCCTGGGGTGAGTTTGAAGAATGACTTAGTACCAGATGGAAGATTTGACGGCAGGATAGCGGGTGTTGACGTAGAAGAGGAGACAGCGTTTGACGTCGTTGTCGTCATCAATATTGGTGGCGTCTGCAATGAGCTTTGCCTTGTGGTATGGACAGGACTTGAGGCGCGCTGGAGTTGTACACCTGGTAACGTCTTGGGGTAACCGGTACTCATAACAGGGTTACCTGTTGTCCCTGTAATTGTTGTACTTGATGTGGATTGGACTATAGTTACTGGAGGCATAGAGAGGAGAGGTGTAGGAACACCGGTTGAAGGCTGTATGATGAAGTAGCCCTCTGGAGTTTTGATGACCGTGTTCGGCGTCAAGGGTACATTTGCTGGCAGCATGATACTTTTGGTCTTTCCAACTGTATCTCCAGAAGGACCAGAGACAACTTCTGAAACTCTGCACTGTGACATTGGACCAGTCGCTC
The DNA here is from genome assembly GCA_002633025.1 of Notospermus geniculatus. Taxonomy (NCBI): domain Eukaryota; kingdom Metazoa; phylum Nemertea; class Pilidiophora; order Heteronemertea; family Lineidae; genus Notospermus; species Notospermus geniculatus. Next base: position 5,489 of record NMRB01003310.1, on the reverse strand, counting down.
TAGCAGGAGGTGGGGCCATCCCAGATGCTGGCAGGGCTGTAGTGAGTGTTACCGCAGCAGACTGAACTATCGTTGGTAGATTAAGTTGCGGTAGATTGGGGATAGTTGTTTGGGTCACTGGCACGCTGACAGCGCCATTGACGGCTACGGGGATCTGGGGCAGTGAGGAGAGGACAGCGGTTGACAGGTTCGTGGAAGCATTGCTGGCACTGGCTGCAACGGTAAATATCTGCTGTGATGCGAACGCTGGGTCAGTCACTACATTCGACATTGATGATGTCAGTGGCTGTGTCAAGCCACTTAAATCCAACGAATGCATTCCCATTGGTGGGACAGACCTAACTGTTGCTGCGATAGGCTCATTTCGCAACCAACTTTGCAAGTTGCCAACTGCATCCGGGGATTTAGTATTCAACAGATTCGTCAAGTGAGGGGCAACCAGAGACTGCGGCGTTTCAGTCGGAGGAGTAGGCACAGATCGCGACGACTTCTTTTTTTCCAGAGATGTTTTCAGCAGATCAATAGCACTTCCCTCATAAACCTGTAAGGGTCTCTCTCGACCAGCTTCTGCGAGCATTTCCGTCAGCATGTTGTATTTATCTTGTGCTTTATTGTGGAGGTGAAGTGTGAAGATGTCTGAACCATCTGACGTATGTTTGATCGCAGGCAAGCTACCTGGGTGACAAACGACGCTATGATACCCAACAAGAGGTGCAAACTGAGCCGTGAAATCACAATTTTGTACACAACACATCCACGTTTTGCACTTCTCATCATCACCATAACGTGATCTTGCAACAAACAGTTGTTGCAACTTTTTAACATCCTTGATGTCATGTTTGTTGACGTCTGTCACACGAACGAGAGGCACGTGGAAATCATCGAAGACGAGGAGGTATAGGAATGAGCTACAGATATCATAATAGTGATCAGACACATCAACTGGATCGTTCACAACGGTGACACTCATCAGACGATGGGTGACGACCCTCGGAGCTTTACTCCTGGCGTCATCTTCCGCCGACCCCTTCACCACGCGATTCAACAACCTATCCACACCACTATGGCTCGACTTGAGGTGCTTCACAGCCGGAGTGAACTGCTCAAACGTTTGGAAACATTTCGGACAAACCCAACAACCAACGTGAACCAAGATGTGGCGTTCAATAGCAGTTCTTGAACTCGAACGAAAGTTGCAAATCGAGCAGAAATAACGTTTACCTTTACCAAAGTTGAGGACTGACTCATCTAAAGACGGCGGGTAGACGTACACACTGCTTTTCTCTAATTTTTCAGATTCTTGCACGATTTCATCAGTTCTAGACAGTGCTATCACATTAAAATCATTTTTAAAATGAACTTCATGAGTTTCAAGATGATTGAGGAGGCCTAACCGTGTTACAGACTTGTATCCACATATTTTACACAGGAACAAATGCTTCACGACATGTGATATGAACATGTTACGATTTGCGCTCGAGAAATTGCAGAAGTTGCAGAAGAACATCGGAACCTGACCAGATAAATCACTCGTTTTAAATGCAACCTTTGAACTAACCCCCACTGCTTCCTGGCAATTTTTCAGAAAATCCCCTTGTTCTAGGATGTACAGTTTTACCTTTGACGCAAGACTGAACGTATCACTTGAGTTTGATGCCTCAGACATTTTTTCCCGTTCTGATCTCGGTAACTTGACGGTCAGTGAGGACTTGATCGGCTCTTTTTGTTTTGAGATTCGCTCCACTTCTTTTATATCAACGCCAGACCCGGTCATGGGAACAGGCATGACAGGTTTGGACTTGGAAGCAGAATTGGCAACTGATTTTCCACTACCGTGCGTTTCTTTTACGACTACACAGTCATTGGAATCGTCATTTTCATTCACCTCATTTTCAACAATAATACAGTCATCTGAATCCTTCCCTATTTTTTCAACATCCACGGCTTGATCAGTCTTATTGCTGCTCGAGATTGACTCACAGATGGTCTCCTCAGATTCAGAAATCTCTTTCACGGGCGATGGGACAGGAGTTAGCACCCTGCTGTTGTCTGTATCTGGCTCTTTATCTTGACTGGCTGTATCTTCTCTTTCAGGAGTTTGGTCCCTTTCTTTTTCTTGGAGGCTTGTATCTTCGGCGTCTGCTGCCAAGCTGCAAACACTGGAGATCTGGAGACAGAGGGAGCTACTGGCATCTTCATTGCGGGCATGATTGACCGATGGGACAACGTCTGCAAAAAACAAAACAAAATTTTCCTAATAACACATTACGACATTTCCAGGATATTCCATATGGTACTTGCAATAAAATACGGAACACATGAATCAGTGCTCGACAAATGGGGATAGCCAGGGAAAACTACACCACCAGGTGGCTCTTCTGCACTATAAGTCCTAGTGTCACTGTTTGCAACATGGCAGAGTATGGAAAGTGGACTGTTCAGAAACTTAAAAATAGAGTTATCAAACAGAGGAGCGTCACTTACAGGTACAACTGCATGCAGCGCCAACCTATCAGGATAAAACTGCCGGGTGGATTCCCCATTAAAGCTGCCATTATTGTTACATGAAGATTTTTTTCCTCCAGCAATAGGAGATTGATATGCGCCATCTAGAGGCACGCATTTTAACCCTTTCAGCACGCGCTCACAAAAAGGGTCTAAAATTTGCCTAAAATAGGCTCAGATGCCTGCAAAAGACTTCAGTGCTGAAAGGGTTAATGAACCCTCCTCGAACTGAATTGAGGCGGTTACCAAACATGCCAAACCCACAGCATGTAAAAGTGATCAATCCATTCTGAACCGAGGAGGATGGCAGTAGATTTCCTTGAACCTGCACCGTGTAAAAATAGTGCCAATGGCACAGTGCCCGCTTGGTGCAGTGGGAATCATAGTACCTAAATCTTCAGGCCATATATATGTACATATTCAATATGAAAATACTCCTTCGAAAACTGAAGACACTACGAGTACACAGAACTTAGGCAAAGCAAAAATATTGGCCCATTTTTCGTTATTTGACCTATTTTCCCATCAAAATTAGGTTAAATCCAAAACCCGTTAGATATATGATGTAGCACGATAAGATGGTTCAAATTTGAGCATCCCAGCTCAGATCGTTAGCGTAAAAGAGCCATTTTTTGATTTTTTGACAAAACGCCCCCTAGTGGCCATAGTGGGAATTGCAGCACGCCCCAAATCGAACTTGGCCTAGATCTTGGGGCCATATATACACATATGCAATATGAAAATCATCCGTCGAAAACTGAAGACGCTAGAGTGCAGACAAGGCAAAGCCCAAATATCAGGCTATTTTTCATTATTTGACCTATTTTCCCATCAAAATTGGGTCAAATCAAAAACCTTTTACATATATGATGTAACATGATTAAATGTACCTACGGTTCAAATTTGAGCATCCTAGCTCAAATCATTAGCGTAGAATAGCCATTTTTCATTTTTTCACAAAACGCCCCCTAGTGGCCACAGTAGGAATCACAGCACGCTCAAAATCGAACTTGGCCTAGATCTTGGGGCCATATATACACATGTGCAATATGAAAACGATCCATCGAAAACTGAAGACGCTAGAGTGCAGACAAGGCAAAGCCCAAATATCGGGCCATTTTTCATTATTTGACCTATTTTCCCATCAAAATTAGGTCAAATCAAAAACCCGTTATATATATGAATATGATGTAACATGATTAGATGTACCTAGGGTTCAAATTTGAGCATCCTAGCTCAAATCGTTAGTGTAAAATAGCCATTTTTCATTTTTTCACAAAACGCCCCCTAGTAGCCATAGTAGGAATCGCAGCACGCCCAAAATCGAACTTGGCCTAGATCTTGGGGCCATATATACACATATGCAATATGAAATCGATCCGTCGAAAACTGAAGACGCTAGAGTGCAGACAAGGCAAAATGTTACCCACGCACGACAGACCACCACTAAGGCATCTAAGTACAGCATAAGCCCTTTTGGCCTTCGGTCAAGCGGGCTAAAAAGGCCTAATTTTTCACACAGCTAAATGATGTTGAAAGGTACTTTGTAAACATTGAAACGTTTCAAAAGAAACGGGCCAAATGAAATGACCCAACACACTGTTCATTTTACCTGAAACTGAAGTTGCATGGCAGCAACCCAGTCCTTGCAATTGCACTTGTGCAACATTGCACGCATAAATTTAAAAGTTTTAGGGAGGCAAAAAACCGTGCACCTACACTCGATTTTTTACCCGTGCATGTTATCAGAGAGAGTGTGGTAACAGTCACTGTCTTTTGAAAAATCCCAGGCGAGTGATAAAAAGCTCACACTTGGAATTCTGGGTGAGCTTTTTTCCACAGATTTTTGAGATTTCTCATACGTGATGTCCATTTTAATAAGTCGCCACTGATTGGCCACTGTCTGAACCTCTGGCATAATCAACAGGTGAAAGTTAGCTGCACACTTCACCACTTTCATTGCTCATACAGGCAATTTTTGTGGTGGTTGCCGGTTCACAGCAGACGTCACCACTCAGTGGTTTCGTGTGCTACTGATGGTGCAAACATCACCATAACTGACAACAACGCAGGCCTCTCCATTACATGCTTCTCAGGCCGTTTAAGGGTGTAGTGAATTGGGCACATGCCCAAAATAAGCCCTGAAAAAATATGCCCAAAATAGGGTTCAGTGCCAAAAATACGATCTGTAAATTGAAAAAAATTGAAAATACACCATTATTAGACAATGAACAAAGGAAATCCACTTGTTATCACACATTTCTTTGGGAAAAAATGAGTTTTGCCAATTTATTTGCGACGTTCTTATTCTGGATTAAAACGTAGCCACATCGTCACTATGCAAAAAAAGAGAAAAATTGGGATGTACAAAATAGGGTAAAAAATACAGGGTGTAGTGCTCTTCATGCAATGGAGAGGCCTGCAACGAGCAATTTTCGTGGTGAGTATATCAAACCGTTTGATTTTCGGCAACTTGTGGCAACTTGTGGTTGCCACAGAATTTCCGTGGTGAGTGGTCACACACTTGGCCATTTTCGTGGCGACCATGAAATTGCCTGTATGAGCAACAAAAGTGGTGACGTGTGCTGCTAGCTTAATTACAATGTTTAATTCATTCTTGAGTACATGTACGCCGACAGACTCGATACGCTGCCATGGCAACACCACAAACATGTGACTTCCATCAGCAATTAGAATAGATGCTCAATGGCAATCTCTGCAACTACAGGTATCGCCACTACTTTTACCTAGCTAAATATATGACCTGTTCCAGGAAAACCATCCAAAAGTCGCCAATTAGCATAAATGTCAAAAGTAAAAAAATCGAAAAAAATTTTTTTTTTTTTCGATAGAAAGTTTGTGAACTTATTTCAAACACATTTCATCGCACCAAAACCCAGAGCTTTACGGGCGAGGGGGAAGGGGAAAACGTGGGAGTTGAGAATTAGGTTGTGGAGATCGGTAATGTGGATCCGGAACTGGCG
>NMRB01003309.1:34427-68701 GCA_002633025.1 Notospermus geniculatus | reverse complement strand
TAACAGTAACCGTAACCATAATTTAGGGTTATAACCCTTAATTATGGTTACGGTTACTGTTAAATCCTGAGTACATAGGTGGAATTTGATCTACTGAAGATCTAAACCTAATCCTAACTAGAGGTTATAACCCTAACCCAACCTACTGTCTCGTGTCGGGTCCCTGTGGTGTACCTGAACCACCCATGGACTTCTCCTGCATGCTGTTGAACTTGCTCCAGGGGTGCCTTTTGGTTTATGGTCATCAGAGTCCACATGCATTAGAAATTTTCTAGTACTGGTAAGCCTAGTATAATCGCTGACTGTATAGCCATTCAGCTGTCTAAAGTCTACATGTAGTTCATACATGTACTTCGACGCAAGACCATCGGCGTCCGACGTGCGATCAAATCTGGACGCCGACTTCGTGGAATTGATTCATAGCCCGGCGTACTTTAGCAATGGTGACCGGTTATGAAATGACTCAACTACAGCCTCACGATCGTACGCCGACCAAATCGCACGAGGGGGTCGGCGTCGAACGCAAGATCGCGCGTCGGTCACCGACAATGGTCGTGCGTCGAAGTATGAATTAGGCTAATTGTTCCTGTATTCAGCATACTCAGAAAAATGTGTGGCAGTCTAGGAAAATCCATCGGAAGTCGCTGAATGATCAACAAGGGCTGTCAGATTGCCTGAGCATTGATCTGCTACTCTGACTTAGTACATTTCAGCCATTGAAATGTGCGGGTTCACCAAGGCCATTAACACTTTCCTCCAGTGTTCTAGCCAGAAATTTTTCCAAACATGTGGGATAGCTGCATTTCTTGTGATTTTAAGGCCCTAGATTTTCAAACAGGGTGGGAGTGAAATTCAAACAAGGTGGTGTAATAGCAAATGCATTGCAAGTTACATTTTCAAACGGTGTAAAAATTTAAATAGCGTGGTAAAATGACCTCTGTATTTGGAACAGGGTGGTGGTACCGCCCTGTTTAAAAGACCTGACTAGAACACATGGCCTCACAAATATGACCATCAGTGCACCATGAGGTTGAAAAAGCCAAGCAAAAATCTGAAGTAGCCATAAATCCATCAATACACCCACCCACCCACTCATTGATAGAAGAAGCTATAGCATTTAGGCCATTTTAGAGTGTTCCTACTATGTCTAGGCATGGTCTAGTATGAATGACCCCAGTGTCTGAATGTCTCTATTCAATGTGTTTTCTGTGGTGTGGGGCTCTATGGATTCTAGGCCTTTAAAATTCTTAGTAAGAAATCTTCTACACCATTTAGCCTAATGAATGATTTAAAGAACTTACCCAGGGCCCAGAAATACAAAACTATTGTCTGTTCTAAAAATAATTTGCTTGCTTTCATTCAGTAAGTGTTTACCCATGTGCATCTTCCCAAAATTTGCTGAAGTGTCCACCAATAGATATATAAAGGGCACCGCACACGAGCGACAAAATCTGGGCGACCGCCTACGAGACTGGTGGCGCGACTAGACATCAGCCAATCAGAAGCGCCAAATCTTGTCACTTTGGCGGTCGGAAGCCAAGTCGGCCGACAAATCGGTCAAAATTGTCGCTCGTGTGCGGTGCCCTTTATGAACAGTGGAACTTCGCAATACCTTCGGTACTGATAGATGGTGTCCTTAATTTAGAGGTGTCTCGATTACAGAGGTCAAAATGAATAGAAATGACAAGTTTGGGAGTGTCATTAATAGAGAGGTGTCCTCCTGGCAGAGGTTTCCGCTAAGAGGGGTTCTGCTATATCAGTATCAGTGGTATCAGTTATCAGATGATAATTTCACAAATGTCTAGTAAAAGTCTGTCATCCAAGTCTGTCATCCTATAAGCCCTACTATCGATTTATTTTCTTCAGTTTTTAGCTCACCAGTGAGCTATAGTCATGACGCGGCATCCATCGTCTGTCATAGTCTGTTAGCAGGGCATGTTTCGTAACGGCTGGGCCTGTTTACACCAAACTTGGTACACATGTACGCCTAGGTCAGATGACCTTGGGCACCAAGTTTCGGTCCGATACATGGTTCCTGGCTTGGCCCCCAGGGGCTAAACTGCAAACCATTTATGTTTATAACCTACCAAAAAAGTTTTAAAATTCTCCCCATCTATTGTTATTTTCAGTCTTGGAGATTGTAGGTGTAGTCATCATTCATGATTTGCATTGAATTCTGTGAACAAGTTATCAATACACCAATTCAATACCAGGGCCTTCACCATTGTGTGAATGAAATCAATAATGCCCTTTTCTTGTAAAAAATGCCGGGGACCTTCATTTGCATTTTTTTCATTCACACAGTTAGTTCATTACACATTGATGGAACTTGTGTCTGAAAATTTGTTGATGGAAAGGATTTCAATTATGCATTTAACTGCTGAATCTTTTCCTTTATTGGTATTCCAACCAATACTTCTGCATTTATTTCCAATATCAATGATTTCAGTCAAAAATCGATATTAATATCCAGAAAACTGAATGAAGTTTTCTGGAAAAGAAGGAGATAATGTCTGTTTGATGTAGATTTCTAAAAATAGTTTGTAAATGATAACAGAATGGAATTAATATCTCCTAAATCGATGAATTGTTCAAGTGTGACGTGAAACCGATAGTTTGCTGACAATTGGTACAATGAAATTTGATGAAAAGGGAGTAGCTGAGTAAAATACAACAGCTTACCTTGAGGTAAAGAGTTTGGATGACATAAGGTTGAAGGTCAAGGTCATGCAATATGCACATCCTTTCACCAATCAATGCACATTGAATCACAAAAGACCTTCAGCCTGTTGCATCAAATGATCCTCACTCTGACAGGGTTCGTACGCCCCCTTAAAAACCGGGAATGTCCTTGAAAAAAAAAGTTGGTCTTGAAAACCCTAAAATGTCCTTAGATTTCAAAGGTTACCCTTAAAAATCGCAGAAAAGTCCTTAAATTTTGAATAAAGCTTTTGAAAGGTTTGTTTGTTGCCGTTCTTCCCTAAACTGAAGAAGTTACTTGTGTTTTTTTCAAGATTCTACCCCGCCCAGGTCGCTATCAACCCCCCTCCCCGCGCCCCGCGGCAATCACCATGCTGTCCTTCGTTTCCCGCCAAGGAATCTCAAGCCTCCGTGCGCCATCTTACGGTCAGAAATGAAGTGATGAGTATAAGTCTGCGCATGCGCGTGGTGTGTTGATATGTCATGGCGGCAAATTTTAGCGAAAAGCGATCGAATTCGCTACGTTTTACCCTGAAAAACCCTTAAAAAGGGGGTCTTAATTACCCTGAAATGTCCTTGAAAATAATCTCAGGGGAAGTGTACGAACCCTGTCTGAAATAAACAAGATGCAGAGCCTCCTGCTCCCAAAACTGAAGTTCATGCAGACTATAGCCCTGGTTCCCCCTGCTTTTTGAGACACGTTTTTTTTCCGAACCAGAAAAAACACTCGGCGAGCAGTTACACTACTTAAAATGTGATTGGTAATAAGTTCTGTAACCCGGTGATACTGGCCACTGCATGTAGGCAACTCTCCATAATCAAGTGGCTACTGGCGGCGTGAAATAGCCTATATGGATGCGCTGCTCGGAACTACAGGAAGACACTGGGATTTCGCTGTCACACTACAAAAAAATCATGTCTAAAATAGCCCTGGCGCAGGGGTAACCCCGTTGAGCTCGATGGGGCTAATAAGCACGGGGATTTCAGACACATTTAGACTCGGCGATTTATAGGTGTAACCGCAAAATCCCCAGGGTAAGCATGGGGATTTATGTAGTGAATTTATGTAGGGAATAGTCATTATTCATGGGCAGTGTTCTCCAGGGGGTTTGGTCTAGGAGGGGCGGCGGTGGGCCTGCTACTGAAGGCACCGCACGAGGAGCCAAAGGCGCCTTCTGGCGGGGGGTCTGCGGGCCCTCCCCAAGCGAAATTTGGATTTTAGGTGCTCTGAGATGTGTTCTCTGAGCACCTGAGATGCATAATTGAGCAATCTAAATCATAAATATTAGGGCGGACGGATTTTTTAGAGGGGCGGGCCGTTTTTAAGAGGGGCAGATTTTGCCATTGGTATTTTTAAGAGGGGCGGGTCGCCCTTTCTTTAATTGGTGTGGAGAACACTGATTGGGGACATCCCAGTTTGGAGTGGAGAAAGCAGCTGAAGATTTACATGCAATTTGAAAATGCCTCTGTCCAGATTCCCTTGGCAAAGGTGTCACTATGTGGAAAATGATCACTGGTAGATGTTCTAATGCACGATCATTACCGTACCAAGAGAGCAACTACATGTTGAATCAAACAAGCATAACAAATGATGTTGCATATTGGATTCAACTTTTCAAGTTCATTCAATTCTTTAGCTTTATATTGATTTACCATTGATATCGATAACCTTGCTTCACCGGGGTTATATTTGTTTACAAAAGTATAGAAAAAGTTTTTTTTACACAGTATGAAAACCTTGAGATTGTCTCGCTTCATGCGCACTTGTCTTCCAACATTTGGCTCGTTCGAACCATTTCAATTTCGCGCGCACTCCCAAGTTACGCTTGTAGCTTCCTATGACGTTTCGCTTGTTCTCCTAGCAACTGCTGAATTCAAAGATGGCGGATATGTTATGCCGTTGATATATTTTATTCGCACCGGTTGTCTCTCTAGTAAAAGGTAAATTTTCAGTGACATTTGTAATGGCTTAATTGTCAGACATATTAGTGAAATTTCCCCCAGCATCTATTCTGAAAAGGGTTAAATGAAATTGACGTCAAATAATTTAAGTAGGGATAACCACACTGATCATGTCTCTTGCTAGAGAACTGAAATGCTTTTGTGTATTTTCAGGCAGATAAATTGCAAAAATCATCTTTCTTAACAAAGTATTGTCTTTTTCTTTGTCTCTTTAGACTTTGCATGATGATCGCTGCAAAATTTGTTGGTTTCAGTTGGACGACCAAATTGTTTTCAGCATCTCTGGGCAGTGAGCAGGAATGAAAAAGCAGTGAGATAATTTACTGTGTTTTTTCTGTTTTCAGCGGATTAAATTATGTCCAGTTCTCGTCCATTAAATGGCGGCAGGGATTCACCAATCGCTAGTAATACAGAACCGTCCACAACGTCCGAGACTCAGGAATCCGACCAGGACCAGCAGGAAGCCGAAGCTGCATCACAGAAGACAGGATCTTCACAAACTGGATCCAGTCTGACATCAAGTTCTTTAGGTAAGTACCATTTTGTATCAGATATAATGTAAAAATGGTGTTTATTTTGATCTGTAAGCTCCACCAATACAAATCCAGGCTGGGGTGATACAGCCACCAAAATCAGGACTGATACAGGATATCAACTGTTGGACCCGTATCAGTCCAGTAAAATCTGGACCAATACAGATTTTGACTGTTGGATTTGTCAGGACACAACGTCACAATGTCGAATGACGTCACGACGTTGTATGTCATTGGACTTCCTTCGCAGGTGCCTTGTATAAGGCCTATAGAGGAATCCCACTGACGTCATCAAATCATGTGACTGGACGTCAAGATGATGCAAACTGGCGTCAGTAGGGTGCTACACGTGGATTGACATCATGCCTGACGTCACGCGACAGCACACAAAATAACGTCATTGCGTCATCGTGACGTTCCTTCAGGAAACACGTGGTCAATTTGACGTCCAGCGTGGACCTTAGACGTCACGTGAAGTTCCTCTGTAGGCCTATATGATACAAATATCATCATATGAGCAGAGCAGTATCAGTCCCTTGTATCATGGCCTTCGACCTCATATCATCCCTCGGGCTCCGCCCTCAGAATGATGTGGGTTCTCAGGCCATGATACCGGGACTGATACAGCTCAGCTCATATGATAACATCTACATTGTAACTACTTTCATTCCGTCTTCACAAAGAGTTTGAAAACTTCTCATGTATGTTGCTGGCATTTTCCCATGACACCGGCCTTGAATGTGAGCTGCAAAAAAATTTCAGAACAATTTTAGCCAACTGTTTCCTGGAAATGAGAACTTTCTTCAGTGCGGTTTATCATATTCATAATCAGGGCAATTAGGGAGTTATACTAGGTATAACTTATCTAACAAAGGTGTGCTTTCAGGCTGCGCATGCAGACTGAACAGATCGAGCTTTGAGATAAGTAGGCCTACCGTGACATCCATCAACCAGCCTCATAACTGGTCGTATATAAGGCTCTGATTTTGGGCCTAGATATAATTTGGTGTACCGGAAATGTAGCCCGAGTGTACTTTTGTCAGACAGTTAACATTTATCCTCGGTTTCGTGTATGTGCCCAGGACGAAATCCTTTTAGCTTGCTTAGTGAGCTTGTTGAACCATGTGTTAGACGTGGACCCCTCTGGTGACGTCACTCAATTGAATTTTTAGCTCACCTGTGAGCTATAGTCGTCATGCAGTGTCCGTCGTCGTCGTTTCGTAAATGCTGGGGCTATTGACCTGAAACTTGGTACAAATGTACCCCTAGGTCATATGACCTATGACACCAAGTTTCGGTCCGATTTGATTCTTGGTTTGGCCACCAGGTGGCCAAACCCAAAAACACAAAAAGTACAATAACTCCTGAACTACTGGCTGGACCATCTCCAAATTTTTATCATAGGTACATCTAACTTTTGACGTGCGTCATTTCCAGACATTAGTTCTGGAGAAATCATACTATTTTGGTGTGCGATTACTAAGGCAAGAACAGTTTGTGATGAAGACCATATCACCTTGTGAAGATCTCTTTTCCGATGGTGACAATATTTTGGTACTTCAGACTGACTACGACTACGAGGCATTTTGAGCTCATATCTCATGGCTGAGCAAGTGCTGTGAAAAAATATGCGGCAGAACAACACATGGCCGACAGACGCTACAGGCCACTGCATGGGATTCTTTGCCGGGCATCTTCGGTGTGGCTGGGTAATTGAAAACCCATTGAATTATTTTCCAGAGGGTTGATGCCCACGTCATTTTACACCTTTGCGGGCTGCAGTGTGGTTTGGAATCATGGTCGGCTTTAATTGCGTTCCACCCTTTCCACTTCTTGTCTGAATAGACTCTATCACTCCAAAAGAGTGCAGCACCTGACGAGTCCACTCGCGTCATGACGTCCCGCGCATCATTTCTGAACTCCATGACGTGACTTGAAAAAATATCCAGTTGTTTTAGCGATCATGACGTCGGGAAAGCAGTTTGGGTTTTTTTCGTTTCACGTCAAGACATCATGAAATGACGCTGGACCCGTCAGGTGCTGCACTCTTCTGGAGTGATATCGTCTAGTCTATTGGATGGGTGGTGAAGATTCCTAAAATTTCTTTCTGATAAGCAGTCATTGTTTTAGACACGAGTTTTATCTGAATGGTTGTCTTGGTCTCTGGCGTTGCACCACCAACAGGGAAGATTCCACACAACGCCCCCGCCAGTCAATGAGGCATTGATCGAACATCGCACAAACATTGACGCACCGTCAGCAGGTCAACAGAGTACAATCTACGGTCTGCTGTTCTCAAATATTCTCAGGCAGTATGGATTTCCTGCCAGGGACGAAACGTGTCAAAGAAAATCATGAATATTATGTGGACTTCCCATCAGGAATCATGAGGTTGTCAGGTGACAGTCCAGAGATGAATTGGAATATGTAGTAGCATGAATGATAATGAAATTTACAGCCTGCACAAGAGACTTTTCAAAGGAAATTTCTGTGCATTTGGACAGAAATTCACCGCTTTATCTATCCAGTTTACCCCAAGAGACCCCATGCCGCCCTAAACCGCCCTGTCGTGAGCCGCCTAGAAGACCACACCCACTTTTTGACAAAAAATCCCCATCACCTCTAATGTATAGAAATCAAAATCACCAATTACTGCTGGCAGCGCCACAATCCGCCATGTCTCCAGATGCCGATACCGCCATAAACCGCCTTATTCACTCATTATACTGTTCTCTATTCAGCTTAAAGATGTGTCACGGGTATTTTCGCGGGCCACGAAAATCATTGTTTATTTACAATTACATTTTGTTTGTTTATGTCCAGTGTTTTATTGCTTATGAGTAATTTGTTGGTGGCGTGCCCCTCTAAAAATTCTTTTGACACCAAAAGTATTCAATTTGGTGGGTTGGCATGTCCCAAAAAGTCTAAATACATGTAACATGATGTAAACATCCATGTTTACGAACATTGAATGTAGACAATGAAGTCATGATACATGGGCCCGTATTCTAGAAGCCTCCTTAACTCTAAGGTCCACTTTAATCTTTTGTATTCTACCCTGCAAACAACAGCTAAAGGTAGACCTTAGACTTGAGGAAGCTTTTAGAATACGGACCCTTATCTTTAATGTAGTGGCATTTCAGGGCGGTGAAAGCTACAGATGGAAAGTGCAAAAAAATAGGCGGGTCTATTCATATTGGGTTAGTACCCACTCCCATCCACCTGAGTCAAACGTCTGTCCATCAAACAACCAGTCACCAATTTTGCTAAACAATGCAGGAACTGCAAGGTTTAGATGTCTGACGTGATATATTTCAATGGTCTCACCAATATGCCTACCACCTGTGCTGCATGGTTCGTGGTATTCCGCTTCCGCTGGGCACCATGGGCCTTTGGTCTCATTCAAGCTGAAAGAAGATAAACAATCACTATTGTAGATCAATCGCTCTCCAGCTTGTCGAAATACATTCATCATCTCGTTTTTATGGCAATAAGTGTCATTTTGATGGAAGTCATTGGTGTACGATCATAATGCTGCTATTCTTGGTATGACTGTTTTACAAGGAATCCATGCCATGCCTTTGTCACAATACGCCAGATGATACCACAAACCCAGTCAGTCTGTGGTTCCCGTCAACACTGACTTTTTGCTGGATGCTGTGGTTTTGGTGCGGTGTTTGATTGCATCATCTCATTGCATGACACTTGACAGTAAAATGGCACAGCAACCCGATTCGAAAGGTAAGTGCCCTCAAAAATGTCTGCCTCCCCCTCCCCGCATCTTGACTACCAAGGGTTGTGACATCGCTCCGCCCTATGATTACGCTTGCACAAACCCTTGACGAACTTCGCTGTGGTAAGCTGTTTCCAGTCGGATGTTCCTGTTTGTGGACTGACTCCCGCTGTTAGTTTTATGATCATTGTTTTTCATCGTAGATCGTTAACATTTGCAATAAATCTGGATGTTTCTAAATACCACGTCAATATTTCTGTACACTTTCTCTGTTTTAGAAAATGTTCGCTATTTTGGTTCATGTGAGTTGTGGGTAAATCGCATTTGATAGAATGGCTGGACTATCCTCGTCCCTAATACTTTCCAACCACAAAATATACAACGGTTGGTTTAATTGGCTTGTTGCCAACCTGGAGCGAGGTTGGTTAACAAGTGTCCTGATTGGTGCAAGGCAACTCGAGGTGCGAGAGAAACACAAATCCCAGCGAAGTTCTCCATAGGTTTGTGCGTACGAAGTATGAGGCAGAGTACAGTGCACTGGAACCGTTGCGATACGACCTTTGACCTTGACCCATGACCTTTGACACAAATATCCCTTCCGGCCTATAACTTTGCAACGAAAGCAGATTTTCAGTCAGTAGGCGTATTTTCAGGGAAAGTGTGTGAGCAATCAAAGGTGTGTTGCACACTATCTATACCCATCGTGACAGTACCTCTGACATTGACCCTGTGACTTTTGAATCAACTTCCGCCTCGCAGAATTTTAAGGAAGGCAACTTTCGTTCGGTGGGATTTGCACACGCTTTGCGTTGTTCTTGTTTAAATTTTGAAACAACTTCACCCATGTGGGCATGCAACATTGACGATAAATTACCCACATTATTGCCAACTGATACTGCATTAGATTCATTATCACTTTATCCTAGCTATGTCTGGCTTTCAACAACAGGTTGAACTGGGGATATTTCCGGATGACCAATCCAGGATAACAGCAATATGCACTCGATAAATTTTTCATGAACACGCTGCGCAAATGTAAACAAAAACTATTGATACAAGTAAGTACATTCAGGAAAATGACACAAATAATTCATTTTCATCAATGTGACGGATGGGCTCTGATTGAACACAGTCTGAAGAAATAGCACGGTCAGTATTTAACCCATCATAGCGTGTATTTTGCAACATTTGCACCAACAGTCAAATATATGTAGCTACAGGGTTCCCGCGCATCATTGAAAAGTCTTCAAAAGTCTAAATACGAAAAAAATATTTTCAAGGCCTTGAAAAGGCCTGGAATTTTGCAGTTTTGCTCTAGTTCTTAAATTTCATTATTCAGAGTTTTGTGGATTTTTAAAACTTGGTTGTTTTTCTCAGGGAGTTGTTTTTGCAGGCTACAGTCATCTATCGACTATGGTGACTAGCCCATTACCTAACCATTCCAATTAAAAGTCTTGAAAAAGTCTTAAATTTTATTGACACAGAGCTGCAGGAACCCTGAGCTAGCACCGAAAATTCACTGGCCCATGATCCAATTTGATGACATCATAAATACTTCTGGTTCAGGTCAGGGTGAAGTGGCTGGCAAAGTACATTTACCACTGATAACGTACATGTATGAGCCTGGCAAATACCACTGAATGTCATGTCTGACCTATAAATTGTGGAAAAAAGGCCGATGTCCTCCCAGTCTATTCTAGGCCTAAGAATTCCTCCTACACATAAAATCTCTTTGCGTAGGCATACTCATTGACTTTCAGAAGTCCTGTTTATATGTGTGATGACTTTACTACATAGGCCTACTGTTGTTGTATGACTGAACCTCCCAGACAACAACTAGGCCTACATCAAATGGACATGGACTGACTGTCCTCAAATCTGAAAACTGGACAATGAAGGGAACAATACCAAGCAGCTGTCGGTAACAGGACAGTTGTTGGGCATATTAGTATCACTGACGTAAAATGCCGACCATCATTCTTTGTGGTGTGTGGAAGTCCCTTTACATGACATGGGACATTCAATTGCATCAACAATAAATTATTCTTTTCAAAGTAGGCCCAATTCATGTGATCCATGAATGAGAGAATGATATGATCTTTGTAATCTGCCAGTGAGGCACATATTTGCCTATTGGCTATTTGAAATGTGTCTGGCCTATTTANAATTGTGTCACTTTCAGTACATGTGATGGCAGTGGTGTCACTACTTTCAATGGTGGCAATGGTGTCACTTTCAGTACAGGTGGTGGCAAATGTGTCACTTTCAGTACAGGTGATGGCAATGGTGTCACTTTCAGTACAGGTGGTGGCAAATGTGTCACTCTCAGTACAGGTGGTGGCAAAGGTGTCACTTTCAGTGCAGGTGGTGTCCCACCACATTTTATGGCAGTGGTGCCACTTCCATTCTGGTGGTGATGTTGTACCGCCTGTGCAGAATTCAGGATGTAATCGGCAAGATAGTGTCTACCCTCCGCAGGAGGAAGTGACAAGCATCAATGAAATGCCTCCACACACTTGCGCATTTCAGGCCACGTTCTTTTGTTATTTTCCACTGCGCTGCTTCCATACAATGGTCGCTTCTGAAAATCACATTGCAATCCAGACGAACGTTTGGCGGGAGGCCTTTAGAATAGATTATAATTTCTAGGATTTTGTGTCCTATTTACGCAATTATTTTGTATTGTTTAATGTCCCGACTGGGCCTCTGTGTCAGTGGAGTGATAAAGTAGGCCGTAGATGTGGTGTAATATCACATGGAACTTTGGGCTTTGTGTTTATAATGATTAGTCATTTGTTAATGGGAATGATAAAAGGTGATATCTTTCTATCTATGTCGAGAGAATTTGATGGACAGGCCAAAAAGGAGAATAATGTATTGTTATTATTTTTTGAAACTTTTTAACTGTGTTGGTCATGGCCGTTAACTGCGCACTATTTAAAGTTACGTACATCCAACCTCAGATTGACTGAGAAAGCCCGATAGTCAGGCCTAGTTCCCACACAATGTCAAGGACGAACGATGCTGGTATCGTTGAGACCACCACATTTCACTGACTGAGGATGTAAACAAACCTTCACCAACTTGGCTGCAAGTTGGAAAAGAATGGCAACTTTTCATGAAACCTTGAAGGCTCAGACTCATATATTCACAATAAAACATTTCTTGAACATCTCCTGATGAGGCTGTAATGCACTTTGAGTTGCATTTACCCTTTTTAGCTCACCTGTGAGCTATAGTCGTCATGTGGTGTCCGTCGTTGTTGTCCGTCATCGTTGTCCGTTAGCATGGCACGTTTCTTAACCGTTGGAGCTATTGACCTGAAACTTGATAACCCGAAAATCATCAAAGTATGACCCGGGTATGACTTGACCCAGAGTACTCAAATTTCATATGTGGCTCCCTCTAGATAATCTATACGTACACGTATTCGGCCTGTTGAACATCCAATATGGCTGCCCGGTGGCGTACAACCCGAAAATCATCCAAGTGCTATAACTCAGGAACAGCTTGACCCAGAACACTGGAATGTGCTTCTTGGCTCCCTCTAGATGACCTTTATGTGCATGTGATTGAGTTTGAGCCCAATCGGACATCCAATATGGTCGCCAGGTGGTATAACCCAAAAATCATCTAAGTCCTGTAATTCAGGAATGACTTCAGCCAGATTGCTCATAACTGTATGTACCTCCCTCTGTCACTACACTATTATGTCCAACAGGTGAGCACATGGTCCATGGACCATTTCATTGAATACGGCTCCTAAAGTTCATTCTGAATTCAACTTTTTCAATCCAGGTCTGCCTTTATCTAATAAAATTCTTTATTGAATGCTCTAACCTTGATACAAACACAAATATGTGATGGTGAAGGATGCATTAAATCACTCCACCTATCACTCAATTCAAGGTTAAAGGGTTGCATCTTTCAATATCCAGGCACCAGTGTCATTGATTTCAAGGTTGAACAGTAATGATGTTATCCAGATTTTTGGAAGTAATTACGTGCCTCCTGACTGTTCCATTGTTTCTCATCTAATATTTTTGGTCAATCTTTTCCTTAAAAAATGAAAGTGCTTCTTTTCTGGTGTCGCCAGTAAACTTGCAGATGATCAACAGGTTTCCGACCATGTGGGTGGTAGGCCTACTGTGTCGGTCTTCATGAGAGGAATTTTGATTGGGCCAGACCAAAAAATATGTCTGTTTGCCGTAACCTGACCGACCCTACGTAAATGGTACCGACTCAAAACTTTTTATAGGGGTAATAGCCAATAATAAGGACCCGATTTGCCGACCGACAATGACGAAGTATGCCGACCTAAAACTTTTTACACTTCAAAACTGAATGCCAATGCGTCATAAACCCCAAAAGACATTGTTTTCAAACACTAGTATATCTTTATTTTATTTCGTGGAAATTGCTAATTTTTTCCACCTCCAATTTTAAAAAAATAAAAATTTATGCCTACCTACCTACCCAAGCTATTAGGGCAGGGTAGGGTTACAGCAAACAGACATATTTTTGGGTCTGGCCTTGCTTATGTGAACAAGATGACATTATGAATGTCTGATGGTTCCCGCTTGTTTAAGAGGACCCTATAGGCGTGACAGGCAGCATGCTCGCAGCCAGAGGCAGAGATATTTCATTCAAATCATCAAGTTTGACCTTGACCTTGACCTCTGATCATCAAGGTCATTGCATAGTCAAAATGGGCATCCTCAATAACCTAAGTATGGGTGATATTATACCTCTACATTGTACCTCTACCACAGGCAGAGATACAGTGGAACCTCTCTATTAAGGACACCTTCGGGACTGACAAATGCTGTCCTTAATTGAGAGGTGTCCTGATTATAGAGGTTGAAATGAATAGAAATGACCATTTTAGGACTGAACATTGGTGTCCTTAATAGAGAGGTATCCTCCTGGCAGAAGTGTCCGTTAAGGGAGGTTCCACTGTATTTCAAATTGTCAAGTTTGATATCAAAATCTCATGATATTTCAATCACCCGGACACACTTGAGGCTGAGAACTTTAACATAGTCCAGTCCTTGGATAAGCAGGCATGAAATAAGACTTGTTTCATGTTGCTCAGTTGACAATATGGCAAGTTATCTGAAAATATCAAAATTGTGATGTCGATCTCACCATCATGACCCCAACATCTCAGGTCAAAAGTAGTCAGTCCATTCGATTCCTAGGGTATGAAAACCTAAGGGTAGAACTTATTTCCATTGCTCTAGGTGTTGAAGGAGCCGAGTTATGCCATCAGATAAAAGCGTGATGGACAAAATATCAAGTCTGATAAGTTGATTACATCATGATAGAGGCATCTGAGATTGAAAATGTTTAGGTCATTGGATTGCCCAGGTTGACAAACCTAGGGGTAGGATGTGTTACCAGAGCTGTAGCTGTTCAAGAAGATGAGATATGAAGGTGTGACAGACAGACACACAGACACCACGACCAAAAACAATTCATTGTATCCATGACGTAGGCCCAGGCCTACGTTGTTCTGTGACGTTGCGCATTTTGCCCACCAGCTTTCTACAGCAAAGCAATGACTTTTGCCCACCACCTTTGCATCATTACGGCGACGTCAGCAATGGCGGACACTGTCGGAGTTACGTCGTGGAAACGATGAATATGGTTCCCAATCTGATTGATCGGGAACCATAAAACTGTTCCAACTACATTGGTACTTGACATTGCATCATGGAGATTCATTCCTTTCGCACACCGGTTGGTGCTCGATATTTTTAACTATAGACCAATAAATTTTGTTGGCACATAATCTTTTAAACTATATCACAATCTGGATAAACCTATTGTGCATTCCAAGCTGGCCCCGAGCACAACAAAAAGGAACGATTTGGCCAATTCATCATGATTTCACGAAAGCAAGTAATTCTGTTAGTATCACAGTCATTAAAAAATCCAACTCAATAGCCCATCAGGTGATCGATGTTTTTGTACTTTGAATATGCTGAATAAGTCTGGCATTTTCGATCAATGAAAAATATTGTAAATGATCGCACCGGGATTGAGGACAGCCATGTATGTGGCGACCGCAATAGTATAGAGACGTATTATTGGTTATGCTGCATAATTTCATTGACTGTATGAGGGTATCTATGTGGCCTGGGGTCATTCAGGGTCAAACTTGAGTGAGTCTTTTTGATATTCAAGCAGTGGTATTGTGTAGGTGTGTGACTGATTCAGCTCTCATGCAGATTACCTTGGCTTGCCTTACTTCATTTTCGATATTGGGGCTAAGGCCAAAAAAATATTATCCGTTTCTTGTCCAGCAACTCAGCGGAAATTGATGCGAGCATGCAATTTTTAGCTCACCCGTGAGCTTTTGTCGTGGTGCAGCGCCCGTTGTCCGTCGCCGTCGTCGTCCGTTAGCAGGGCACGTTTCGTAACCGCTGGAGCTATTGATCTGAAACTTGGTACATATATACCCCTAGGTCAGATGACCTATGACACCAAGTTTCAGCAAACTATCTCTCTACATGTTTAAAGCACAAGTTTCATGAAAAATAAAGATGATTTTAAGTGACGAAGCATTTCTATGCATTGTTTAGAAGGTGCTACTTATAAGCAAAGCGGGAAAATTTGAAATTGGTGAGAGAAAAAATATTTCGATGCAAAGTTTGGGAATGACACGAGAGCCGACAAGAAACAGATAACATTTTTTTGGCCTTACATTTATGCTAGTCCATCAAACACAGAATAATAGCTATTGGAATTGCCTAATGAACTGATGTGGCGGCATTGAATGTTATCATCTAAAAATGCTCCAAGCTGTTCTTGTTTATTCTATGATTTCAATGGTTGTGATTTTCACCCTTCAGCCCAGCTCTGACACGTCTGACTGTGGGATGTTGTCAACATTACGATGTTAAGAAAAGTTAAAGTTAAGTTTATAGTCTGATGTCAACAACGGTAGGTGTCATCCGACTTTACACTAAACCCGGTCTATCCTGAAACCTTTCAGTAGAACTCAGATGAGCTGCTCATTCAGCGCTACAATCTGAGCATTTCCAACTGGTACCCATTTATACACCTGGGCAGGGTTTCTGCCAGAAATATTTTTGAGGGTATGCATTTCTTCAAAATCAGCAAAAACCCCATGAAATTAAAGAAAAGGCCCTTTTCTGTTCCTTTGAGGGTACTCAGTGCATACCCTGAGTACCCTCTGGCGGAAACACTGCTGGGTGGAGAGAGGCAAAGAGACTTGCCCAAAGTCTCACGCCACAGTGGGATTCGAACCTGGGACCCTCTGACTGCTGGTCGGAGACCCGAACCACTACACCACCGTGGCTCCTAACCGTGGCTCCTAATGTAAGAGTTGTGAAAATGGGTAAAAAAGGCAAATGTTGCCTAATACCTTCGTGTGAGGGGAATACTGAATGATTTGGCACATTTGAAGAAATGTCTCTATGCCCCAACGTTGGAGTAGTAGAGTAAAGTGTTGAATGACCTCATGAATGATTGAGTCCTCTTTAAGTTCAAGCTGCGTGGTGTCATTATAACTCGAGTGGAGGCGTAGAGAGGGTCCTCTTGTTCAACACAGGCAACTCAATATGCTTTGAAGTGTGGGAACTCATGGAGCGAGCCTACACGATAAATCAATTCACTGCCCTTGATAGTTGGTTCAGGATGCTCTGCCATGCCATCTGGAAAGTCTCACTGGAACTAGTGGAACTAGTTGCTGTTCCATGAACATGGTCTGAAGTCCTTGGTCTGAAGTGAAGGTGTACTGATGGGTGGTGCCACCTTTTAGTAAGAAAGAGGCATTCTCTTGCAATCCTGCCTGAAGGGCTAGGTCCAGGAAAAACTGTACAGTGGGACCATGGGACAAGCTGGTAGTGCGTAATAAAAACACCCGGTAACATGTAAATGTGGGCTATAAAGATATAATTTGGGGTAGGTTATTCAGAGTTGGCTCCTTTTGATCGGAATATAGTAGTCTAAAGCATACTAGGCCCGTTTTATTTTAGCCTGATATTTACCGTTCCCAGCAGGGGTGTAAGGATACTGGTTTCGGGGCAGTGAAATGGCGGCGATTTCTTATGATATTTACATTGTCTGAGAAAATTGCAAATAAAAAGAATTAGAATCATTGGAATTTAATGAAACTCAAATATGATATTGACAACAAATGCCAATCGAGCCTGTGAAAATTTGAATCAACTCCTATATGTAGTTTTTGAATTATTTGGCAAAATGTATGTACAGTCGATGTACAGGACGTGTACAGAAAATTTAATTGTGGACCTAGCCCTGAAAAATGACAGGTCAAGGTTGAAATTGAAAGCACAAAGGAGGCTTTGTGGCAGAAGATTGATGGACGAGATTGCTCCCTTCTGTGACAGAGAGACATTGCCCTCTGAGAGAGGAATGGGGACCTTCACCAAGAGGCCGCCTGGTAGCAGGCCTTTAGATTGCCCTGGAGGAGCGACGTTGAAGTCGTCACCCACAATATGCCCACCCCCAAAATCGTGCTCATGTCTCCCAAAATGTGCCTCCCAAAAAAACAAAGATGCAAAATCACAAGTTTTGGGCGAAATTTCGACTTAACTTTCACATTTTGTTTACATCCACTGCCATCTTTGATTCCGTTCGATCGGGTCGACTAACCCACCCGGGTTAACCTCGCCAGTTGAACAGTACAAGTTGCAAGGTTGATTGACACTTGGACAACTTGCCCGAGTTCGTTCAAGTCCAACCTGTACTCCACGATGCTTACAGCCCTTTGGCGCTTTCTCCCACTCCCAAAATACCCCATCAAAAATACAGGGTGTTTCTCCTCTGGGGGAATCTAAAGGCCTGGTGGTAGTCTCAAGTTCTAAACTGTATGGTTCCACTGAGTTTGAAAAGTTTCTTTGGAATTCGTTGCCTTTGATAACCCAACAATCTTATTTGCCAAAGTCTGTTTGTTCAAAAATGACAAATGCGTCTTCAGAGACTAGTACGTTTGTTGTCAACTGAGGGACTGAGTTTTCTCATTTATTACAACCCTTCACTGACCACTCACTGCACGTCAGGGATTCCTAAGATGATGACTTTGGATGGCACAAGTTTACAGACAAAGAATCGGCACACTAATCTGCCGACGGAAATCATCGGCGTCCAACAGATTAGAATCCCGGAGGACGTTTTCGAATTATCTAATAGTGTCCTCCCCTATTTCCGGTCATCGTTACTTTGATTGGAAAGTGAAAATGGGAGATGTGTCTACAAATAAGACGTCCTCACGATGTCGTATTGATGATTTCTCAAGAGTGGGTATCTTGATTACAAGTTTTGTTTGAGGTGGTGGTCCGGGTCACAACAGACGTGAACTAATGGTCAGTTGATGATTGGTTATTTGTCAACCACTAATACTCCAATGATCAGTTGTCGTAGTTTTTAGATGGGGAAAAGAGATCATAGGAAAACTTCTGGAGCCAAATGAGTCAACTTTCACTAATGCCGAAAGCAGGCCTCACATGGGGACGGTTCTGAAGGCAGTTCAACACGGTTCAAAACCACACTGAATTGCCGAAAATGACATTGGTTTGGTTTGGCACAAGTAGGCGAAAACACTGGATAAGGTGGTGATGCGGTTGTCAGCAAGGTAGACATGCAGTACAACTGCGGTCAGACGTGGTGTTAGAAGGGTGATGTACGGTGTTAACACGGTCATGTACGGTCCATATGCGGTCTAGAGGATATTGCAAGGTGGCCACAAGGTGCTGGCGCAATAACACAGTAGCCATTTTTTCAGTGGTTCCGATTAAGGGTTGTGAAAGGTGACAACAAGATAGCAACTCCGTGATTCCCAATTTTGAGAACCGCTGGGGAAGTTTCAAACATTTTGAAAATCATCCGGTTCCAAAAATGAGGTGGCGGTCAATGGGGAACACCTCACGGTGTCTAGGTGGTGTCATGAGGTTCAGCACGGTTTTGAACCACCTTCAGAACCGGCCTGCTTAAATCACCTACACAGTGGATTCCTCTGCAGTTGGGAAATATTTCAATTTTCCAGATGAATTCACAAAGTACTTAGAGGTAAAGGCCATGATATCTCATCTGATGGTGAAGTGTTTGACTTCAAGCAAAGCAGACTCCATGGATGATGGATGTACTAGCAGATTGATGAGAGACAACTAAGACATGTGTGATGATAGCTTGTGAATAGTTCTTCTTGTATGGTGTACCATCACAGGCACGTGTCCAGGATTTCGAGCAGAGGGGGGTCCAGGGGCGCGGTCGCGTGCCCGGTCGTCGATGGTGGCGCCCGAGGGGGGAGCGCAAAGGGGGTGGCCCCCCTCACGAAGGAAGTTTTGTAAAATCTAAACACCGAAGACACAATTTCCCAGCATTTCAGCCCTCAACACGTCTTGACTGAGTGAACCTGGTCACGTCCATCACACCCAACAACGGATCCTGATGGGCTTACTTATAACAGAACTAGTGGGTAGGCCTGCTACATTGTACATCTATACCTAAGCAGGGGGCCAAAGTTTTCAGAACCCGCTAGACCCTCACCTACTTACCCCTCTCCCTGTCATTTATGCTCGCGTGAAGTGATACGGTAATCAAATGAACAATTTCCTCAGATCAACGTTTCATCTTGGCCTACATCACGTATTAATTGGACCAGAAAGTGTTGACATGGTTGAGGCCTGTTGGGTGGTGGGTTATTCAGCTAATTTGTAGTACCTCCAAGGTGTGTTTGGTGTCCCACCTGGTTGGTCATTCCTCACCTAGCTTATTAAGACAGTACGTTTATATTACCATGGCAATCATAAACATTAGCAGTTACAACCACCAATCACACACCATGAAAAAAAAAATTAGTTCATTCCTTTTGATAGGCCTACATGTGCTTGCTACTTCTCGTAGTCCTACAATTTCAGTGGTTTGGGTTGCTTTCATCGTGAAGAAATCAACTCCCCTTAGCATCGCTCCCTAGCTTGTGCTTGGCTCAGCAAGCGGTGGGTCCCAGGTTCGAATCCTGCCGGGCCATATGGGATTTCATTCCCGGCTCTTCACGTCCGTCGCATGGGACAGTAAGCCGTGGTGCCTTGTACCTTGTTTCTTTGCAAGGGCAAGTTAAAGACCCCATCCAAGTGAGGAGCATGAGAAGCTTGAGATGGCCTCTTCCGTATTCACCACGGCCAGTAATGCTATGGCTTCGCCCCTGACGGAAAAATCTAATACAAATACAATGTGACGATTAGCAGGCCTTTCTATTTGACGGGCGCGAAAACGCATGTGCTTCGCAAACAATAGAGTTTGCGAGGCGCATGCATTTTCACGCCCGTCAAACGGAAAGGCCTTGATTAATGAATAGCGGCCGGGAGTTGGTCTTAGTCATCTGATTTTGACAAATTTGATAATGATGTTACTGCTCTCACGTCTGCATCTTACCTGCTTCTAAATCTGGTTGTTTCTTCTGTTAGTCTACTAAGTGGTCAATTTCTGACACGTCAGAATTCTATCATGTTGTTAAACAAAAGGTGTACCACCCACCCCTCTAGAAACAACATAATTTGTTTTCCAATACCAATATGACAGCTTACGACAATTTTGTGTTACTTTGTTTCTCTTTCTTCTTCTAAACAGATTTTCACGTGTTTGACTTTTGCTGACCGATCTGTGAAAAAAATGCACTAAATGTAGCTTAACCATCAAGCGTGTCAATGGAACGTAAGCAATATTGTTCTTCATAAGCCATGTGTCTCACCATAAATACTGGTTGTATATAGAAAAATTTTAGGGCTCCATCAGCCTCTCTTTGTCAAATGGGTACCTTACACCTTCTTACATTCTTCAAATGAAAAATCCATGAGGTAGGTCAGTTGTTGAGCTTTCTACTTGTGAAAAGTTACCTGGTGATGAAAATTTTTGTTGGTGAGGTGCGATATCGATGAGAAAAAGCCCAAAAGACTGAAGATCTGTGTATGTGTGACTGAAATATGTAGAATAACGCATTCCCGTCTAGACTTATTAATACAGCGAAACTGTTCAAAATGACAGGTATTGGCGGGCATCAGTCGGATAAAAAAAGCAATTTTACCCTTGATGAGTTTTTGTGTAAACTCCATTGGCAGCCTTTCGGCCTCACCATCTGTCAAACAACAAAAAAGAAGGAATGTTCTCAGGGATTGGTGGATGCATTAACAGTTGAATTATGATGTTCTGGTGGATATTTGACTTTGAGTGCATATTGTGGTAATGTCTGCCGGTTCTTCTTGCTCTTTTTGTGTCGTGAGCGAACCCTTTTGATGCTGTTATCAAGAAGTGACCACGGCAGGATAGCTGAACTGAAACTGATGTCCCCAGTAATGGTACCCCACACCGACAAGTTAGTTATTGTATTAAATTTATTTTGAGTATCGTCCAATAAAATGATATCGTTGGTGATAATGGTTGTTTTGGGGGGAAAAGTAGGTCTCATCAAGATTCTCAGGAAGATTTACTCACAGGATGTTGCATTTATTCTACTAGGCAATACCCGTTCAGTGGGGAATTAGGAGCACTTGGGGGACGTAATGATTTCATTTTGTCACATGATGTTGCCGACGTCACGGATGTCTTGATGACGTCTTGACATCAAAAGGCATAAACAGCATTGTTAGTTTCGTTAATATCTTGATATTTCGGAAGTATATGTCATATCAAAATTCGAGTTTCGTAAGGACATGCACTTCCCAGTTCTGCATGTGCATACCAAGTTTGGGGGCGATCCGTTCATCAGTCTTGGAGAAAATCGCGAACAAACACACAAATTCGTCTCTAATTTTAGTATGATGTAATTTTATGGATGAAAAAGACATCTCATTACATACCACCCATCACTTATTACCTAAGTTAGACAATCATTTTCTTAGTGATCCTAGGGTCTAGTTTTCAGGCTGTTGATTAAAGAAGGATCACTAAGGATAAAGAAAAGGTGTCAATTGGATTTTTCCCACAAAAACTGAAAAATCTTCCTCACATTTTTTGCAAGGATGTTGTCCATCATAATGAGACTTGTGACACCTAGGATATTCTTACACATGAAATAATTTGCTCAAGCAGAGGTGAATTCATCCATCCTGGCTTTCCACCAATGAGTTAATTGCTTGTTGGAACCCATCATATGCAACCTAGGATCAACCACGTTACAACTAATGCAGAAGAAATTAACAAATTAGCCACATTTATCTCGAGATTACGAGTCAATTTCGACATAGCCAACTGACCATAGTGACTTCAATCGGTCACTGATAGCAATTTTACGTCAGTAGCAGTAGGATTAATAAAGATGCTGGGGAATTTATGAACATCCTATTTGTATCCCTCCTGTCCAATCTCTGACATGATGTGACAATTTAATTACTTTATCTTTGATGGATCATCTGGATAAATGTAGCCCTAAGATGTTTACAGGGTTATATCTGGGATTCAAAGCTGCATTGCCATTGGTCATGTTGGTGTAGTGCCTCACTGTGTGCAGGAAGTCGGGGTAACTTTGCAGGATTCTGCCCAAGACTGAATGAGTGCTGGTGGGAGCGGGGGTCTGGGGGCCCTCCCCCAGACAAATTTGAAATCAAGACTTGCTGAATTGCGATTTCCTGCTGACACCTGAGAGTCGAAATAATGAGCTCATTTGGCGTCAAAATAACCCCGATCCACTCTATTGCAACTTACATGACTTAGGGAGCCCGCCGTTGTCGTTGTTGTTGTCGTTGCTGAGAACTGTGTCAGGAGGCCCCGCCGGGATGCACATTTGGTGAATGTGAACAGAAAGGAAATTCGGAAGTGTGCGTGGTGGGCATCTCTCGTGGCACACTTCGTTAGTTCTGATGGTTGGAAAATACTCTTTTTAGGCCGAGTGCCGGTCGGCATTTCTGCGTCCTGACGGGCCCGTCTGGCGCCGACCAGCAGTGGCACAGAACCCTGACTTGGATTGATTTCAGTTGCAAAGGATTCTGTCCTTGTTCTTATTGAATGGGAGACTTTACTGCCGTTAGAGACCACCAACAATGAGGAACCCGCCCTGCGGTTTATCCCGACAGGTCGGCGCTGCGAGCGATTGTACGGAAACGACGTCATTGACGTTGTTTTAGGTGTTGACGTTGCGTCATGAAAAAAATTCCTGTACATTTTTCTACAGGAAGAATGACACAAATGACGTTGTTCAACACCTAAAATGACGTCAATGACGTCGCTCAGGTCACATCGCTCGCAGCGCCGACCTGTCGGGATAAAAAAATTACGCCATCCTCATTGCTTGTTGGAACCCATCATATGCAACCTAGGATCAACCACGTTACAACTAATGCAGAAGAAATTAACAAATTAGCCACATTTATCTCGAGATTACGAGTCAATTTCGACATAGCCAACTGACCATAGTGACTTCATTCGGTCACTGATAGCAATTTTACGTCAGTAGCAGTAGGATTAATAAAGATGCTGGGGAATTTATGAACATCCTATTTGTATCCCTCCTGTCCAATCTCTGACATGATGTGACAATTTAATTACTTTATCTTTGATGGATCATCAGGATAAATGTAGCCCTAAGATGTTTACAGGGTTATATCTGGGATTCAAAGGGTACCGGTATGTTAGAGCTGCATTGCCATTGGTCATGTTGGTGTAGTGCCTCACTGTGTGCAGGAAGTCGGGGTAACTTTGCAGGGTTCTGCCCAGGACTGAATGAGTGCTGGTGGAAGCGGGGGTCTGGGTGTCCCCCAGAAAAATTTGAAATCAAGACTTGCTGAAATGCGATTTCCTGCTGACACCTGAGAGTCGAGATAATGAGCTCATTTGGTGTCAAAATAACCCCGATCCACTCTATTGCAACTTACATGACTTAGGGAGCCCGCCGTTGTCGTTGTTGTTGTCGTTGCTGAGAACTGTGTCAGGAAGCCCCACTGGGAAACACATTTTGTGAATGGGAACAGAAAAGAAATTCAAAGTGTGTGTGGCGGGCATCTCTCGTGGCACACTTGGCTAGTTCTGATGGTCGGAAAATACTCTTTTTAGGCTGAGTGCCGGTCGGCATTTCTGCATCCTGACGGGGCCGTCTGGCGCCGACCAGCAGTGGCACAGAACCCTGACTTGGATTGATTTCAGTTGCAAAGGATTCTGTCCTTGTTCTTATTGAATGGGAGACTTTACTGCCGTTAGAGACCACCAACAATGAGGAACCCGCCCTGCGGTTTATCCCGACAGGTCGGCGCTGCGAGCGATTGTACCGAAAAGACGTCATTGACGTTGTTTTAGGTGTTGACGTTGCGTCATGAAAAAAATTCCTGTACATTTTTCTACAGGAAGAATGACACAAATGACGTTGTGTCCTTATCGCCAGCGGATCTCTTAATTTTAAGAAAAAAAGGAATGAGTTTAAAAGAAAATTTCATCTGCTACACGATGATGTAAGTTTTACTGCCATGCGAACAACACAATGGTTTATTTTCACGCCAGAAATAAATGGAAATAACGTTAGAAAAAAGTGATTTCGGTCACATCGCTCGCAGCGCCACGTTGTGACGTTAGTTTGCGGGTTCCCCATTAGCGGTCCTAGGATGTCACAAAATTTGACGTCGTAGAGAAGTGCACGCCACAACATCATCCCTAATGACATGGAGGCCATGGCTTACGTCTGTGACGTCAAATTGTGACGTTTTAGGACCGGTAACAGGCGGCCCCTAACGGCAGTAAAGTCACGCCATTGCATCACCTCACACACGTGTGAACAAAACAGGGTTATAAATGTCTACTGTTAGCTGCAACAGTTGTGAGAAAATCATTCTGCTCGGTTCCATCCGGTAAAAAAACGTAAAATATAAGTTGTCTAGCAGGCTTGACTCGGTCTATCCAAAAACTGCAAAAAAAGGTTAGTGCATATGCCATTCCCTGAATTTTCTTACCTTTGTTTCACACAAAACCAAGCAAAATTGAAGCCTCTGAGAACATTTGCTATGAAGGGGCCACTTATTGATGATTTATGGCAATCTCCTTTCTTATAAATCAAAAGAAGTACAAAATATCTTCTGTAGGAAAAACTGTCCCTTTCCAGACTTGTAGGTTTTCTTCCCCATGTTTTTTATTCAGCAACAACCTAACAACAGTTGAAAGCACAAAATATAAAGAAACATATCATAACAATGAAATAATGGCAAATATGCATGAAGTAGCGTGAAATACAACAAAATATCCATATACACACCCAAAAATCTCCATATTCCCAGAATGCTTCTTTCTTCCACATGTCACATTCTTCCAATGCTATTTTTGACAACACCCTCTGATTTAGTTGTTGGAAAATTGATTGAGTTAAGATTGACTCTCTTAAATATTGTTGAAGTATGGATTTTGATGAAAAAAATACAGTTCTCAATAATAAAAGATGGGGATCGCACCAAGAATATTAAATATTCTTGATGGCAATTACCTTCAAATTATGATGTCAGCAGAGGCAAAAAAGATTTGATGACCCTGAGACCATGATGATAGGTATCATGCTCATAAGTCATGTCTGCATACAAACAGGACTGACCTTCTGTATGAAGGCCTAACAATGTGTTGACATCATCAAAAAAGATTCCTTGTTTGTGCAGTGTTCTAGCCAGAAAATTTTCCTAACATGGTGGGATGACTGCATTTTCCTATGATTTTTCAAAGAGGGTGGGAGTGAAATTTAGACGTGGTGGTGTAATAGAAAATGCATTGCTAGTTAGATTTTTAAACAGGGTGGTAAAAATTTGAACAGGGTGGAACCGCCCTGTGAAACTGGCTCAGAACACTGTTGTGAAAAAAAATCACAAAATATCATTATCTTTGACTTCTTGATAAGTTCTACGATGCAGTTGGCAATGAAACTGGAAACAGAAAACTGCTACACCGATGGTTGCTTGGAGTTCATGCAGAAGACAGTCTTAACAGAATTGGTAACACCACACCAGAGTGTTTAAAAGTGGTTTCAATTGATGTAACATAAGTATGAAAAAAGGAAAAGTTCATTTCCAAGATGGTCTGAAGTTTCTTTTAACGGATTGGGGCATTTGCTGATAATATTGCTTTTGGTACTCTGGTTAACATGTGAGTATAATCCTGGTTCGGTTATCTTGCTAGTTATGTACTGCAAACATTCATGGTTCGTTCATCAATGAAACTAATTGATTTTTGGCACCAGCAAATGAAAGAAGTTGCTATGTTTCAGAACGACCTTGGTGAACTTCAAGATCTGACTGAGTTTGAAAGCAGTCGCGATCATTTTTCTGTCAGGGCCGATGCTATAGCATTATTGGCCCTGATAAGTACGGAGGAGGCCATCACAAGCTACTCATGTTCCTCACTTGGATGGGGTCTTTTACTTGCCCTTGCAAAGACACAAGGTACAAGGCACCACGGCTTACTGTCCCATATGCGACGGACGTGAAGAGCCGGGAATGAAATCCCATATGGCCCGGGCTGGATTCGAACCCGGGACCTGCCGCTTGCTAAGCCGACGTGATAACCATAGGCTATCAGGCTCCTCTGGCTCCTCTGAAAGAAGTAGCTATGTTTCTGAACAGCATTGAGCATTGGTGAACTTCAAGATCTGAGTAAGCAGTTGGGAAGAGTTGTCCAACTATACCAAGGTTGAAGGAAGTGTGTTACATATGGTATGAATGTTCATCCCATCACAAGTGCATGACCACAACTTGTAAAACCATACCACTGAAACATGAGGCAAAAACAGTATTTGACCAACAGCACGAGGCACTGATGATAAAGTTACAGAAATGGCAGAATTCTCGGGAACCTTTTCGATGATTGTTGTTTCAAAAACCACGGCAAACATGTGAACTTTTCCCATTGAACAGTCATCAATAGATTCTTATCACAAAAATGTGGAATAAATCCCTGAGATTTGACGAAAGCCTTCCAACCATGGAATAAAGCACATTAACTTGGATAGACAGTCTTTCACGGCCCATTTGGTGAGAAATTGATGATAGACTTCTAGCACCCTCAGATAAACCACGGAGCCAGGAGTAAGGTAAACCAAGTCAAGCGTAACTTGTGCAGAAATTGAACAAGTTGTAACGTCCAATACATTCTCTTCAACGATAGTCCGACTCTATTTCATATGAAGTCAGTTGACTCAAATTTCCTGTACATCTCTTGTATAAAATGTATGGGGTATTTTGCTGATTCTCTCTGAAATGTACTTATAATCAATGAGATTTGAGAAGATCCGATTCACTCTGCACTATACAAAAAAACCATGTTTTTCTTCATTTAGCAATAGCATTGTGTTCTGCAGAACAGAAAAAAGTGATTGTTCATCCTGGAAGACTCATTGATGTTTCCAGTCTGTGCTAAAAATGTCTTCAGCTCCATGAACCTTTCTTGTTCAGTAGTATCTACCCTCCAATCATCATGAGAAGAAAATATTTTCATTTCTGTGTAAAACATATGTAAGGCATGAAAAAATTGCAAAAAAGCTGTTGCTATTGTATGACATGCATGACAAAAAAGCACAGATTCTCGCAAAGAAATTGGTCGCGAAAATGCACGGACATAATTTAATATCATCAGCGTAATTAAGAAGCAGAATTGTACCTATCAGTCAAAGAAAAATAGTTTATACATCCCATGACCTGTTCAGAAATTCTCAGTCCATACTTCTGGCAATCAGAAGAAATTGTGCTAGCCTTTTGATTTTTCTCAGGTTGTACTTATGGTAATTTGGAGCAATTGTGTTGGTCTTACCATTTTTCTCAGACGATAGTTATGGTAATTTGGAGCAATTGTGTTGGTCTTGCCATTTTTCTCAGACGATAGTTATGGTAATTTGGAGCAATTGTGTTGGTCTTACCATTTTTCTCAGACGATAGTTATGGTAATTTGGAGAAATAGTGTTGGTCTTGCTATTTTCTTGTTTTCACTGCAACTTTTCCTGTTTGTCCTAGCTGCAGAATCCATTATCATTCTGAATGAACACAAACCTGTAATAATTCCTTCTTCATTCTGGAGGCAATTAGGACCATTCTTATGTCTGTCTTGATGATCTTCTCTCAGTGCAGTCTATCAACTCCTACCTGTCTGCCGTTTATCCTTCATGCAGGATCTCACAACTGTCAAAGCAAGTAGCAGTACTGTTTCCCAACATTTATAGCTGTACTTACACTATACAAACAAAGTCCGGACTTCTCCTGCTTACACTACAAAAAAGGCGGGTGTAGGTAAGCCTGAGTCTACGAAGTCCAGACTTAAATTCCTAAGCCCGGATGTTATGAGTGAGTCTGGATCAAGTCCGGACTTGACCCTGACTTCTACTTCAGGTGTAAGCGTGACTACTTAGTTCTAGATCCGGCGACAGATGGCATTGCGGTAATTACATGGGTTATACATTGTGTGACCCACAGATGTGACCTTCGAATTCACCTGCGATCGCTGGGTTTCATACTAATTGGATTTGTAGTGGAAGTGCTCTGTTGGAGAAACCCGGACTTCTTCTGAGTCCGGACCAAAAGAAACCCGGACTTCTTGTTGGGTGTAACTGCAGCTTTAGTTACCAGGACTCCCTTTGGTGTACGCTTTGGCAAAATGGAAGAAACGAACATTGGTTTATACCTATAACTACACAGCACCACCGTAGACTACTAATAAAGATGCATTATGTGATGTACACTGTACTGGCTACTGTTATTCAATCCTTATGTAACATGCTGGCCAGAAATCCTAGACCTTGGATAAGCGTGGATTTTGTGGAAATGACAGCTATTTCAAGCGCTTGGATTCTGATAAGAAACAGTCCCAGCTATTCTCACCTATTCCAAGCTCTATTCCACCTAATCCAACCTATGGAGTGAGCTAGGATTCCAGGCTATTTCAACCCATTGGATTAGGTTGCACAAGCCTGGACAGAGGTTGCATTAAATTCCTAGCTTATCCCACCTAATGCAAGCTATGTAGTGAGCTGGGATTCCAGGCTATTCCAGCGGAATCCTGTCTAAATACCGGCAGCCTTTTCCAAGCTAATGCAACCTCTTGGATTTTCGTGAATTCCGCTGGATTCCAACCTTGCTAGAGGCTTGGATTAGCGTGAATAATCCAAGCTTTTCCAAGCTTTTTTTCACAGGGGGTGTGTTCATCGACCATTTCTGGTGACTGATCAGTCGCCTCCAGTTCCAGCTAGATCCTCCCAGTCGCCAGCTCAGTGGCGACCAGTTGTCTCCAGTTGCAAGTGTGATGTACGCTCGGCTTAAGAAAGTTTGAAGTGGATTTCTTAACTCTGTGTCACCCTAAGGCAGTGTCTTCCATGGCAGAAGAGTGACACAGATTTGCCGGGTTTTATTTCGAAGGGGTTGAAAATCATCCGCAACTGCTGATTTGGCAGTAAGAAATATGAACAGTTTGGTCGATAAAAACCTGAGAAAGGCATTAGAGAAAATGGTGCTTTGTTTAATATTCGCTAAGAGGTGGGTAATCTACCTTTGATACTCGATCCGAAACAATTAAAATAAAAGACACCGAGATGCTTTTTGAGAATGGTACAATGCAGAAAAGAAATCTTTGTTGTTGTCTGAAGTAAAAGAACATATTTGAAAAACTTGAAGAAACTGTAACGTTTCATTCAAGAACACCTGGCAGGATTGTTGAGCATGGGTCATCGATACCACACTTTAACTTATATTACAACAGCATTGAGTAAAAATGAGTCTCGAACGCCAAGAAAAAAAATCGAAATTGCAGTACCCATTCATGGCACCTGCTGAAGTTGTAACCAGCGAACAAATGCACGGGGTTGAATGACAGAACAATGAAATACGATGTGTAAAACAACGCAATATTCGTTACGGGCATCCATTCAAAGAATCTGAATTTGATCCCCAAGTATTTTTTAAGTGGTACCAATAGTTTTTCGCGTATTAAGTGTTTGTTTTAAGTTTCAGTAACTTAGGGTTCTTCACCTGTTTTGTTGGATTTGTGCACACCTTTGCCAGGTGTGTAGAAGTTCATTTGTGGTTAAACTCGATTGTTGATGCTGGTACAATAGGACCACCGCAGATTTGATGCCAAGTTGAACCAGTCCAAACTGTGGGATCTCCTAGTTTCATTCATTTACTTGGCATTGCTTAAGCCCTTTAGGCCATCCTGTTTAGGCCATCCTGTCAGTCAGTTCAAAAGGCTGTAGTAATAGTATCCAGGACTTGTCTTTTAAGGTGCGCAGTTGCACTCGCGCACCTAAAGTCACACCGAGGCGCGGGCACAAAAAACCTGCGCCTTGCACTCAAAAGAAGTTGAAATTTTGCACGCCTTGCAAATCTGTAGTGTCGACGGATGTTATGAGAGAGTGTGGTAATGAATGTTAAAAGTGTTCATAGTGGTGGTATTGCCTGAAGATAGCATATCAATCACTCGGTTTGAACCAATGTCAATATCAAAGAACTATGAACATTCATGTTAGTCGAAGATGACGCTGAAGATGACGCTGCGATCACCATAGCGAACTGAGCACGTAAAACAATTGAGGTGCTCAAAAACCTGAGCGCCTGCAGTTTTTAAAAGACAAGCCCTGAATATCTGGAATCAGTAGAGAGTTCAGTTTGGCCTTGTTGATTTCGTGGAAAGCATAAGTTCATGTGACACTCACTTGCTTAGCTCTCTTTTGCTGATGGAATACCAAATAAGGCAAACATGGCTGTGGATTCTAAAACTGTAGGAGATACACTAGAAAAGATCTGTTGGGGTTTCCTGGAATATTATATTAGGGAGGTTTCGCAAGCGCCCGGTTACGCCATACGACGACGTTTATCTATTGTTTGGGTATACCCACACAATAGATAAACGTCGTCGTAGGGCCTAACCGGGCGCTTGCGAAACCTCCCTAATACCACCACCACCAGACTTAGTGTTCTCCAACTTTTCACGGTTTGACTCAGCGGTACAACATGCCACAAGGCAGGAATAGGAGCTGTCAGCGAGTTGACCACTAGGTGTCACTACGGCCCAATTCAATGCATCTAGCGGACCCAGTCAATATTGATCGAGCTGCGATCACGTACATTTTCCTGTACATTGGTCCGCTAGACCTTTGCTGCCATCTGTTGGGAATATGCGCGGCTGACTGCTCCTATTGCGAATGTGTAATGCGAGTCCCATTGTGAAGGGGAGTTGGGGGGAGGGGCTTATTGCAGAAAATTTCTGACAAAAGATAACTGAGATGCAATATCCTGCATTTCAGAGGTTTAAAAATTTTTTGCTCTAAATGTAAAATTTTCACAAATTGGTTGGACAAAACAACAAGATTGACTCGGTGGAAAGGGCACAACTGGATTTTGACTCGGCGGTCAAAAAATTTTGACTTGGTGGCAGATAGGCAGTAAATAGGAGTTGGAGAACACCGACACTTACCACCATGAACAAAGTTGTTTGGGGGTTTACGTTCATGTTGTAATGATATTTTTTGGGTAATATAGCTCCGATAGCGTTGAGACAAACTTCTCAGAATTGATAAAAAGCCATAAAAGAAAAACTGCTGCTATAACTGGGGAAGCCAGAAGACAGTGAAAGCATTGATAACAGAAACATATGGGAGATTTGAACTGAATCAGTTCTGCAAACTTTGGAATGTTCGTTCCCAGTGAGGAAGGCGGGGGTGTTGGAATGCCACTGAAATGGAAGTTTAGGGGGTTGTGTATAAACTACAATAGCAAAAACTTCTGAGAAGAGAGATCACCCTTAAGGGTGTTTTCACCACAGCTTACTGTCCCATGCGATGGACTGAAGAGCCGGGAATGAAATTCCATAATGGCCCGGGCTGGATTCGAACCCGGGACCTGCCGCTTGCTAAGCGGGCGTGATAACCAATAGGTAGGGTATCAGGCTATCAGTTCATTGTAGTCCGGATGCAAAGCAAACTCTGAAATCTGCAAGAAATGTGCCTTTAATGGTGATTCAAGAAGCAGTGAGATTTGTTGCTTATCTTTAAGGATTTCACCGTCTCAGTGAGAACACACACTGGAGCGTGAGAATGCTTCTCAAAATTTCGGTATTCCATTGTATTTCTGACTAAGTTTAATATCTCTGATAGTGCTTTGTGGTGTTATCTAAGAAATCTATCGGTACTGTTGCTGTGTGCTTGTTGGAAATGTCTTAGGGATTTACCAATTGACGGCAAACTGAGTAACACCAGTAAAACAACATGACGATACTTTAAAATCTGTTGCTTTAGAAGTCAGTGTTAATCCTCATCTTTATGAATGGATTTTTGTGGCGTGTGAAAATTCGAAGTACAGAAATAGACATGATGCACTCAAAAATACCTACTTATAAACTCATTATGCATAGTTAGAAATATTTTTTTGAATGTACATATCATCTTGAAAGCGATATTTGGAGATAATTTTTGGTGATTCACATGTTGTGGCTGAGGAAATCGGAGCCCTCACGCAAAGCCTGCAGTCGATACTACCCTTTGTAAAAAAAACATTCTTTCTGTGAATGAAGAATGATGGAACTCGGTCAAAACCATCATTCATACACTGAAAAGCATACTTTTAATTGATACCTTTTTCCTAGGGGCTCAGGTTCAGAAGTGAAACCACAAACACTTGATGCTGATGCTCAGGTCTAATGGGTTTTGTTGTTTAGTATGAATGGCTTTGTCTTTAGGAACGTGATACTCAGCTATTTTCTGCATTCTTCAATGATATTATATTTTCTGCTACTTTGTACATGATTTATTAGCTAGTAAGTTATTCTCAGTCGAGGAGTATTTTTTTCTCACTGAAATTTCCAGGGTCAAATGGGTCCATGCGTGCCCCAGGTGGTCCCATTTGGTAGATTCATTCACATTTCCTTTCAAGCCTGTTAGATGGTACCTCCTTTTTCTTCAAGAAACTTCAAATATCTTCTTCAAAAATTGCCAATGATGAGGGACTTCATCAGGGTTCTGCCTAGGACTGAACGAGTGTCGGTCGGAACGGGGAGTCTGGGGGCCTCCCCCGAAAAATTTGAAATCTAGACTTGCTGAAATGCGATTTCCTGGCACGTGCGATTCGAAATAATGAGATCATTTGGCGTCAAAATGACCCAGATCCACTCTATTGCAACTTAGGTAGCTCACCGTTGTTGTTGTTGTCGTTGGTCAGAACTGTGTCAGGAAGCCCTGCCGGGAAACACATAAGGGAACAGAAAGGAAATTCGGAAGTGTGCGTGGTGGGCATCTCTTGTGGCACACTTCGTTAGTTCTGATGGTCGGAAAATACTCCTTTTAGTCCGAGTGCCGGTCGGCATTTCTGCGTCCTGGACGGGGCCGTCCGGCACCGACCAGCAGCGGCAGAACCCTGCTTCATGGCTTGGCCAACTTCCAACATTTCTGCAGTCTACACGAACCCCAGTTTTCAGTGACATCAAGGGCGTGCGGTTGATGTGTAATATGGTGGCCATGTGCTTCGTTAGTCAGTTCTACCTGAATGAGATCGAGTTTTTTTGGACATCCTTCGCACCTGTAATGCTCTGAAAATAATGTCCATCATTTCCTATTCGTAGTATTTCGCACATGTTTCAAGCGTCATTTTTCTGCCATTTGATTGGCTGTTTGGTTTTTGTTTTGTAAACGCATATTTGTGTGGTAGATTTTTGATTAGTTTACCATTCAGTGGGAGTCTTTGAGTTGGGCATCTTGGAGCAGACGTTCATGTTATGGATTGTTTATGTTTTCATTCTATGCATTGTCACCCTTCTCCAGTATTCAAAAGGCTTCAAGGTAGGCACACCTTTGCACCTTACCTTCTTTCTATGGTAATCAAAAGTTTTTCTAAGTCTTTAAGCCTCTGTGTGGAAGGGTTTTCGGTCAGAACATGTGATGGGCAAAACGCAATGTTGAAGAACTGATAATGGATCTCATGAAAAATTCATGCAGTTTTAAAAATTTTAATGCTTTGATGAATTTTAATGTTTTGACAAATTTAAATTTAAAAAACTTTTTGAAATGGTCACTCTGGCTTCTAGCTGTTATTCACGTGATACACGTTGATGAACTGGGTCACCTAAAAAAATCTAAGTTGCGAAATGTACTCAGCAGAGGCGGCATCACAATACACCGATTTCACATCTCGCACGATCGCAGTGCCCCTGGTAGAATTTCGCTTGTCCACTTCCGTTTTCAACCTCACTACCAGGAGTAAGGCAAATATTTCCTAGATCGAGGTTGAAAAACACGTGCAATATGGTTCCCGATATCGCCGCCAGGGATCCATCCCCAGGTGGCTGCATTGGGAACCAATGCACGCAATTCAGCCTCGATCCAGGAAATTTTTGCCCGTACTCCTGGTAGTGAGGTTGAAAACGGAAGTGGC
>NMRB01003309.1:20526-32683 GCA_002633025.1 Notospermus geniculatus | reverse complement strand
TTTTGGGTGGCAGCTTGCCACATAGTCTTCTTCATTAACCTTCAGACAGAAGGTGCCTAAAAATGATCAAGCTGTTGTTCTATGTTACTAGTCATACTAGCAGAGGTTCAGTTATGTTGTGGTAATACTAAAGCCTGGCGTACATCACACTTGCGACTGGCGACAACTTGTCACCACTGAGCTACCCAGCGACTGGGAGGATCTAGCTGGAGCTGGAGGCGACTGATCAGTCGCCAGAAATG
Source organism: Notospermus geniculatus (assembly GCA_002633025.1). Classification (NCBI taxonomy): domain Eukaryota; kingdom Metazoa; phylum Nemertea; class Pilidiophora; order Heteronemertea; family Lineidae; genus Notospermus; species Notospermus geniculatus. The sequence continues at coordinate 32,441 of NMRB01003309.1, read as the reverse complement.
GTCGATGTACGCACCCTTGCGACACACTGGAACTGAGATTTTGCCAGTTGCACATGTTCAAATTTCTAGCGACTACATGTAGTTGTACCCAGTTTCGTTCAGTTAGTGCAATGTACGCAGGCTTGCGACTGATCAGTTTTCTGAACAAAACCAAGTCGCATCGAGTCCCACCGCCCCGGTTGTTAACCGACTTGCTGCCAGTCGCAAGTCAATGTACGCGGTCAGGACATGACGACTGATTGGATCCTCCTCGTTTTACTGAGTTGCTGATGCTGAATATGCGATGTGTGCGCAGCGTGTACATCACCAACGACTGATCAGATCAGTTGCTCTCAGTCGCAAGTGCAATGTACCCGTCTTAAGAAAGCATTACAGGGAAGAGTTTGGGAGTTTTCCTTGGATAAGCATCCTAAGGTAATTGAGGTTCTGGACGGAGGGAGCAAGCACTATAAGAACCTCTGATTACCTCAGAATGTGGAGAATGTGTTAGAAAAAAAATCTTGTTCACAATCTCCAGACTGGTATGGAAGAAATGGCTCAGTGTTATTTATGAACACCAACCAGTATAAAATCTATTATTTGTCTCATGTTTATTTGCCATCTCATGGAAATATATGATTTAGATCAAAGAATGACTTCAGCAGCTCCCACGATTTGTTGTTGAAGTTTTTTTGCAGGTGATAAAAATGGATGGTGAGTAGTATGCAAAGTTCATTGTGGTATTTTAAGTGTATTGGTAGGGTAATTGAGGACACAAGTATGTGTCTTGTTGAATCACCTGGAAAAGCAGAAGAAATGAAAAGTGTGTTTACATATGCTTCACCTGGGTTTTTACTAAGGTTACAATACATACGAGAGCACATTATTTTTGCTGATATAAATCTTTGGTGAGGCAGTAATGGACCTTTCTTTCTGTTGATTCAAAAAAGGGATGATTTTTGATGGCGTTGTTTCCTGTCAAACCTTTCTCTTTGCTTGGGGCAGCAGACCAAACTTGATACCCGGTAGATGGATACAGGAATTACTGATAATGAATGGTGAAAGTGTGAAGTACAGTTGCTATTATAATACAGCACAGGGCTTCCGCTAAGCAGCGCGATTGCGGGATGCCAAAACACCCCTATCACTCACAAGAAAAAAATAGTCAAAATGGGCCATTCCCGCACATGTTTTCATGGGTAATAAAAAATTTATCTTTGTAAGTACATGAAGTGAAGCCACTATGGCCGGTATTTGCAATGCAGGCGTGACGTCGGAATCTTTTCAGGTCTCACTAAACAGTTTGGTGAGGTGTCACTACACAGTTATGGCATATCCTGCACCTTCAGTCTCACTGGTGGTTTTTGTATCCCCACTGAAAAAATGAAAATCCCCCCCCAAAAAAGTTGGAAAGGTGGCAATCCCCCTTTCAAAAATATTTTAGTGGAAGCCCTGACTGCATACAGACTCAACTACGTCAAACCCAGGCGTATAATATCAGCTGAGCGCCAGGCCCATGGACCTCTTGTTTTTACTTTTAAAGCCTGTCTTTGTTGGTAACGTTTGGCTGGTATTTATAAAAGCTGGCAAATGCTTTTACTTTAAATTTTGTAGTACATTTACATTGGGCACTGCTGTGCAAATCTTAAGTAAAAGCATTTGCTAACTTTTATGAATACCAGCCATTGCATACACACTTAAAACTTAGATGTCACTCAATTTGAATAAAGGCAGTGGTTGGTATTTCCGAGCGGTTTGTTTGTGTTTAGTCGTAAGGGAGCGTGGGAACCTGCGCTGGCTGCCGATGAAACATCTTTATTGGTAGCCAAGGTAGCGGATTCATTCGAGTTATCGGAACACCTGTGTGCCATAATGAAATACTTGTCCGGTAACATCTTTCATGAGCAACATCATCAACTGATGATGGACAGTACGGAGGTTACCGAAAGTGGTCGTGAGAATCTTTTAATCTTGACTATTCACCCACCGCTAGGTGCCCTTAGACAAGGAGGATGACTGACATGCACTTTTGTTTAATTGAGGTCTTTCAAAATATTAGATAGGCCTACTTTGGAGCAAATATAAAACAGGGCTTCCAAGATCCTTAATGTTGGGATCAGAAACAAATGGTAAATTTCTCAAATAGTTTTATGTTATACAAGGGGTCACATATAAAAGATATACAATTAAAGGGCATGAAATAATAACAGGTTTCTAAGGTGAAAGACATAGCTTCCTCTACCGGACTCAAACCCACGGACCCTCGCATAAGGCGTCAATCGCCAGCACTCAGGGGCAGCACGTCTTAACCACTAGGCCAAATCTCCATCTTCCAAAAAAGATGGTTCAATGACCCATGCAAACGAGGCGTCCCTCAGCACCCTGAGAGTAGTCCAATCTCCGAACCCATGAACAGTTTTATGTTATACAAGGGGTCACATATAAAGGAGATACAATTAAAGGGCATATAAAGATCATTTTCTGTATCATCACCGCAAAGTAGGCCTACTCACAGTCCAGTAAAGCTTCGAACACCTTCAATATTCATAAATGGCAGTGAGAAATCTTCGTTTGTATGAAGTATGCTTCTTTGAATAAAATTGATGTTCTGCATGTTTATTATCTTGAGTTGGACACTGTCTGCCTAACCTACTTATCAATCTCACTCCTCCTCCTCCAAGGTGTCTACAATACACTTATCATCTACCTTGTCAGGAGCAAGGAAGCCATTACTTTTGATGATATTTTACTTACATCACTTAGTTCAGGAGTCATTGTTTAGCGCAGATACAATACAACAGTTATAGTGGTTACACTACATAATCCCCATGCTACCCCGGGGATTTTGTGGTTACACCTATAAATCGCCGAATCTAAATAGACCCGTGTCTGAAATCCCCGTGCTTAGTAGCCCCATCAAGCTCAAAGGGGCTATGCCGGGGCTATTTTAGGTGCGGGTATTTTATGAAGTGCAGCAATGCGAAATCCCCGTGTTTCGACCTGTAGTTCTGAGTTGCCTACATGCAGTTCCCCTATCGCCGGGTTACGGAACTTATTACCAATCGCATTTTAAGTAGTGTAGCCGCTCGCTGTGTCAACGCGTGTTCTTTCAGGTTCGGAAAAAAGTCGTGGCTCAAAAAGCATGGGAATTTTGATAGGTGTATAACCAGGGCTATTATGCCTGGTGAACTGCATGACTTGTACCTGATGGAACAGGTTCCATTGTCCTATGTGTTGCATGACACATGCCTATTACTGAGTCTGGCTGGGGTCCTGCTCGTAGCACAAAGAGTCGCACCTGCCTGATTTCACATAACTTGCACCAGTTCTTGCACTACTGAACGCCTGGTAAAGCAGTGCAAATTTTAAGGGTAGTTATTAAGTACGGAACGGAACGGAAGCGTGGTTACAAACGAAATGTAAAAGACGGACCGACCTTGTAAACTAGAACGGAACAGAGCGAATCTTATGGATAGCGCTGTGCTGTGCTGTGCTGTGATGTTGGGTTCATTCTGGTATTAAATCTCGATTCTTGGGTTGTGGTGGTTACTTTGTTGGGCTAGCAGTGCTTTTGTGGTGGCTTCGATTCTATATTGGGATTAATATGGAGTTCCTTTTTGCCATTGGGATGGTGTATTGCTTCAGTGGTTGATTTGATTCTTGGGTCTAGGCGGTCACTCTGGTAGGGAAGGCCTACCCCATCCCAATAAACATCACGGCCAGTATAGAATGGAACCAACCACTAAAGCACTACCCCACCAGTGTGACTGCCAAATAATCCGACCCACACAACTAAAGAATTGCCTTATCCCAATTACACTTACAGTATGTTGCACAATTGACCTCCCTTTATCCGCGTACCTTCCTCGGACGTGGCGCGGAAGGCAACCTTCAGTTCATCGCGGATGGTACGGGTACGTCATGCGTCTCTGTTGGGTGACGTCCGGTGAATGACGTTACGTCTTCACTGCATGCCTTCCATGACGCCGCGCCACGTCCTCGGAAGATACGAGGATGGTACGAGAATGATGTTGCATGTGGATGTGGTACGCAGGTGGTGCACGCCGCGGAAGGGAGGTCAATTGTGCAACATACTGTAGGTGGGGCTACCCAATAACTGAGCCAATCATCAACACCACTAGGCCTACCCCAACCCCGATATGGAATCCAACCCACCACAAAAGCACCACACCAACAAAGATATTGGCAAGACCATAGAGTTGAGCTCACCACAAACATGATAGAACGAACCAACATAACAGCAGGCCATTTGAAATGAAATGAACATTAACTTCGTTCCGTTCCAGTTTCAGGGTCAGTCCGTATTTAACATTCCGTTTGCAACCTCGATTCCGTTCCGTACTTAATAACTACCCAGATTTTAATGTCTGGTTTCTCATGACTAATTAATATGTCTGTTGTCGCATGTCTGTGCCGGCTAAATTAAGGCAGACAGCTTTTTCAGTCGCTATGCATAATTCAAGGCTGCAGGTGATTCTTTTGTTAATTTGCATAATTTCTTCCTCATATCATTATATTTTCAAGGGACCTGGCATAACAGGTGGATGTTTCATGAATATGTCACTGACTAATTATTAAATTTGTATTAAATTTTTCCGTCACGGCCGACGCTATAGCATTATTGGCCCTGGGAAGTACGGAGGAGGCCATCTCAAGTTGCTCATGTTCCTCACTTGTATGGGGTGTTGCTCATATTCCTCACTTGTATGCCCTTGCAAAGACACAAGGTACAAAGGCACCACGGCCTAAGCCTTGTGCACACTGCAGGCGCGGTGCGACTCCGTGCNAACGACTTGACCCAGAGCGCTCAAATGTGGTATGTGGTTCCCTCTAGATGACCTTTATGTGCATGTGAAGTTTTGGCCCAACCAGACATCCAGTATGGCCACCAGGTGGCATAAGTTAAACCCAACAATCATTGCAGTCCTGCAACTTGGGAATAACTTGACCCAGATTGCTCATAACTGACATGTTCCTCCCTCTGTCATTATACACTGTTACATGTATGTCCAAAAGGGTGAGCACATGGTCCATGGACCATTTCATTATATGGACTTTTTGACATTGCTTGGGTTTTTCAATGGGATTTTGCACTGTCAGAGGCTTTCAAAAAAAGAAAGGTCATACAGTCAGCCACTAGAATTACATAAAGATATTTTAGCAAGCAAGCAGCTAATAAAATATATTCGAAATATATTTGAAAAAATTCGAAAATTCGGCCAATTCCACAAAAAAAATGGCGGCCGCTATTTTCGCAACCTGTCTATTCTATTCAAATGTCAGGTATGCCAGGGAAGGCTTACATCATCATGACACTGCACATTCTGAAGAGGAATGGGCCTACCAGCATGCAGTGCATTGAGTTCAGAGGGTTTAGTCTACAGGGTGGGCCAGAGAAAGTGGCCCTCGAACAATCGGGAGACAATAAAAATACTATAGTTCGAGGGACACGACTTTCTCTGGCCCACCCTGTAGAAGCCGCGCGATGAGGCTGTAGCTAGCATAGGGAGACAGAGAACAAATGCGGCCCCCTGCTCCCAGACGTCACCGAAATATGTGTGTTTTTCATGCAGATTTTCGTCGAAAGATGGCAAAAAGTGCAGTTTTGCCCTCCAGAGAGCAGGGGTAGCCGCATAGAAACTCCGCTAGTGCTTCGACAGCCTATCGGTGTTAAAATGCATGGGAAAATGTACAGCACTATCGGTAGATGGGCTCCGTAGCGCTAGCTGAGTTTCTATGCGGCTACCCTAAATGTCCTCCTCCCGACAAAAAAGCTAGCGACGGCCCTATAGATGAGATCAAACTTCGTAATTAGGTCATTGCCATGGATAATTCGCGCATGCGCATTTTGCCGTTTTCCTTGGTCCAAGCCGGAAGTCGATGTTTTAATGGCTTTCAACGAAGGATTTGCCGGTGGGTCGCACATTTTGCCGTTTTCTGTGGGCTTTTCGCCCAGCTTTGTGTTTATAAGTGTGTGGGTCCTCGAGATAATCACCTGGTGCTCCTGAAAATCGTTACCATCATGAAAATCGGGTGAGATTTACAGAAAAATTCGCCCAGGTTGGGTCTCCGAATGGACAAAAATGGCGATGCACGTGGCCGGTCGATCGCGAATTCACCCCATTCTTCGCTCAAACTTTGGGAAACCAGCGGGGAAACCAGTGATTTTTCCGTTCCTCAACTGTTACCAGACCCGTTCACAGTGTAATTAAGGGCTCCCCTGCAGAAATATCGAAGAGAACCACCAAAAATGCTGCCGATTGCCGGAATCCTTCGTTGAAACCACATTGACCAATGTAAACACACCAGCCTCCGCGTTGTCAAGGAAAATGGCTACTGCGCATGTGCGGGTTGCCAAGAAATCGCCATGACGTCATAAACAACGACCTAATTTGAACTGATCTATTGGCCTACAATTGCGGCACTCCCACTTTTCTCCGCACACGCACGCCACCGGTACTTGTTTGTCTCCGGATGTTCACAAAAACGTTTTCATAAACGTTTTCATCTTGATATAGAGAAGAATTCGGTATATCGGAATATCAGGATACTTACACAGTCATTCTGTGTCCTTTCTTCCCGGAAATATCCAGCCAGACCAGTTCACCATGATCTCGGAACGAGCAAAATAGCACCGTCCCATACGACTCCACGGCTGGATATGACCAGCGACACGTCCGCCTCACGGAGTTACGTAATACCAACTACGGTCACTAATTCATGGGATAGGCATGATTGGGGCCTATTGAAAGTTACAAATTGTATGACAACACCTCGGCTTGAGGCGGGCCATACACGATCAATATTATTGCACAATATGGGGCCCAAAATAGGGGCGTGTGCTTCTGGCATGATGGGTGGAAGAATAAGATTGGCAATAATATTGCCGAATTTGAGCCTCATATTGTGCAATAATATTGAACGTGTATGGGCGGCTTAAAGCTGACGTCTCCGAACAAAAAGCCCCCATGCGACGAGCAAGAGAATTGCAAACGCCCTGCAGACACCTCAAACGAAGGCTCAGAACATGATTATACCCCACGAGGCCAGGAGGGCGCCACCTTATTTGCCTTCAAGCGGGTGATCCACTGTTGCGATTTTGGCTTGAGACGGGGTTGAGTTCCCATGCGATTACCTAAAGCAATGTTACCTAAACCCGCGCCCTGTTGTCTTTGTTTCACCGTCTTCCACATTCGGTCACCAAACTTGTTGGTAGGCTTCTCATGTTTTCTCTTCTTCGTACTATTATTACGTAAGTCGAAGGCCTACGTCTATGACAAACACAAACCATGTCTCTGTGACTAGTGTCAGCTGGCTCGTTGGCCGAGTGGATAGAGTGGTGGATTACAATATCAGAAGATCGACGGTTCGAATCCCGTCTAAATGACTACAATTTTTTCTTTGAGTAGTGTAAGAGGTATCCGGAGATATAGCTCTGTTGCCTAAAGCCCCAGTCACATATCCACTCCGGGGCCCGTACGGCCAGTAAAAACAGACATTTTGGCGAATTTCTAAGGTGCCCTGTTTGATCTAATCTAATTTCCACTTGTCCATTAAGGTGATTTCGGCATAATTCATCTTAGATCCGTGTTTCAGTCTCTAAAATCCACAGCAAGCCGCTGCGTGGGAAAAATCGTACGGGGCCCGGTGCATTTGTGACCTAGGCTTAATGCAGGGTTCATTGTTCATTGGCACACGGAATTGGTCCGATTCTGGTCCGTAAAAAATCTATCAAATGGACTTCAGCGTTGTCGCATCTGGAAAACTAGGGGCAAACGGACTGGAAACGGATCGGATCCGTATGCCATTGAACCTTGCTTTATAAGGACTTCCGATTGCCATATACGGTAATCGCAAGGGAACGCAACCCCGTCTCGAGCCAAAATCGCAAAAGTGGATCACCCGCATAAAGCAAGGTTTATTGGCGCACGGATCCGGTCCGTTTTCAGTCCGTTTGCCCCTATTTTTGCGGATACGACAACGCAAAAGCCAATTTGGTCGATTTTTTACGGACCCGAGTCGGACAAAATCCGTGTGCCAATGAACAATGAACCCTGCATTAAGCCTAGGTCACAAATGCACCGGGCCCCGTACGATTTTTCCCACGCAGCGGCTTGCTGTGGATTTTAGAGACTGAAACACGGATCTAAGATGAATTATGCCGAAATCACCTTAATGGACAAGTGGAAATTAGATTAGATCAAACTGGGCACCTTAGAAATTGGCCAAAATGTCTGTTTTTACTGGCCGTACGGGCCCCGGAGTGGATATGTGACTGGGGCTTTAGGCAACAGAGCTACATCTCCGGATACCTCTTACACTACTCAAAGAAAAAATTGTAGTCATTTAGACGGGATTCGAACCGTCGATCTTCTGATATTGTAATCCACTCGGCCAACGAGCCAGCTGACACTAGTCACAGAGACATGGTTTGTGTTTGTCATAGACGTAGGCCTTCGACTTACGTAATAATAGTACGAAGAAGAGAAAACATGAGAAGCCTACCAACAAGTTTGGTGACCGAATGTGGAAGACGGTGAAACAAAGACAACAGGGCGCGGGTTTGATTCCCAGCTGGGTGAAAAAATTTTCTTTCGAAAAAAGTGTTCAGCAGGAACGCACCAGAGGTTGTTGACACCTCGACAGCTCGAAGACAAATAAGGTGGCGCCCTCCTGGCATCGTTGAGTCTATCATGTTCTGAGCCTTCGTTTGAGGTGTCTGAAGGGCGTTAGCATTAATTCTCTTGCACGCCGCATGGGGGCTTTTCGTTCATGCAGTTCAGCTTTAAACCTGGGCCACTGAACCATCTTTTTGGAAGATGGCGGTTTGGCCTAGTGGTTTAAGGCGTGTTGCCTCTGAGTGCTGGCGATTGATGCCTTATGCGAGGGTCCGTGGGTTCGATTCTGGTAGGGAGCAATGTCTTTCACCTTAAGGCCTGTCCACACGATCATACATTTGTTCAAAACATCATCATACATTTGTATGATGATGTTCATGGACAGATGGAACATCATCATACAAGTTCATATCGTACCTCAAGGTAAAATCCTTGAATTTGATTGGCCGATACGCATCACGTGGCCGTGTAACATTTTCTAATGTTACCCGGCATAATGTCACATGGACAACAAAATGGCTACCGTTTTTTCCATTTGACCGCTTCGAATGTTTGAAGACAGATATCAGGCACTCGAGCTCAGATCTAATCATATTTTGGTGTCGATTGGCGGAGTATCGGCGAATATAACTCAAATACATCAAGTGTTGCGTGGAGTAGAGGAAATAGCAGGCTAAACTGGCGTGGTAAATGGTAGGCCTACCTCCGACCGGTCCGCGGTGCCTGCATGGCAACCTCAATGGGTGAGGTCAAATCTCAGGGTTAACACTTCACTCAGATAATCCCGGTGTAATCCCTCTAAAAAGTGTTAATTTGAACCCTAAACACCAAGCTCAAATTAACACCTGTGCTACACCTACTGAACACTTAGATCACACCTGGATTACACTTGCTTGACACTTCCAGGAAATTCATGGCCTATTCCTGGAACTGATTCAATGAAACTGGGTGATCTGGGTGTTGTATTTTGATGATGACTCCATCTATGAACAGAATCACCCTATGTTGCATTCCATTGACATCTACCAGAGCATGGGCCAGATGTTCAAATTCATTGTCATTAGGGAATGAAATGTGATCTGGAGCAATGGCAAGAAAAAATCAGATACCTGAACTGCAGTTGGTTTTGCAATACCAACAGCATATCCCACTTGTCGGTGAAACCCTCCTGAAGCCAAGTAGTCCAAGAAAGTCTTCAGTCTCTTTGCTGATGTGGCCTCATCGTGGGCTACCCTCCACTCGTGAAAAGTGTCTACAAGATATCAAACTGATCTTGGTCATGTTGATTCAGTCTTACATGTCTCACTATGGATTCACCACAAGACGCTGATCTCCGAATAAAGTTTACGCTTCTTGTGTGAGCAGTAATTTGGACCGTACAACAGCTAGCATGACGGCCATGATGACTGATTTCTTAATCTGAAGATTTGACCTCCCTCAGGTGTTAACCTCTAGAGGTTAACACTTGATGTACATGATCTGTAATGTATTTTCATAACACCTGGGGACATCCTCAGATTAAGGGGACACCTGAGTGATCAAAGTGTTTCCTAGGTGTTAGTCAGGTGTTAATCCGGGGTTAAGTAGGTGTTAACACGGTGTTAAGCTAACACCCGGCAGGAGGTCAATTCTTGTATTTATGAAACACTTTCTTAACACCTGGTGTTAACACTTACTTAACCCTCAGAATTGACCTCACCCAATGTGTGTCGCTTCTTGGTGACGTAATGACGTCATCGCATCTGTTGGTAGCAATGGCGCGAAATGCGCTCTGCCTTCTCTCTTCGACTGACTCGGCATGTAGGCCCAGATTATGATCAATTTTGGTCATATTTTACCGTTTATAATGCAGAGATACGATATAGAAAATGGTGCCCTTTACATGTCGGGGGACAGACCGAAATGTCACCCCTCGAAAAACATTGTTGACCTCGGCCGAAGCGGCCTCGGTCAACAATGTTTTCTCGGGGTGACATTTCGGTCTGTCCCCCTCCATGGCGGGCACCATTTTCTTAATGATGCTGTTTTGAACAGTGGATGATGAAATATTATGATGCTCAAAATTTTAGCTGCATTGTGTAGACGAAAATCCACAACAAGCTTGGACATCATCATACAACTGTATGATGATGTTTTGAACAAATGTATGATCGTGTAGACAGACCTTTAGAAATCCGATTTCTATTTCATATTGAATAACATTGAAAAGCGTCAATTGACTTGAAGTGGTTGTACAGGGTTTTTACCCGGCCGTGTTCAACCTCAAGTATCCTGTTATCTATAATCAGTTCTAATCACAAGAACGAAAAGAAAGTTGTCATCGTCTCTGTCAGTCAACTTCGAGGACGGTGACCGACATAACCGTCCGTAAATAACAAGATCTATCCACTCAAGACCGGTTTACACACGCAACTTTTCATATGCAACTTCATGCAGCTTGTTGCATGAACTTGACGAGACCAAATAGTTTCATCAAAGTTGCATGTGTAAACGGGCATGCAACTTGTTGCAACTACCTACTGCAACTTGTTGCAAATTTAGGATCCAGATCCTATTTTCTGGTGAAGTTGCAACTAAGTTGCACGTCACTGGCCAATGAGAATACAGCAAGGACAAAGCAAGAAGGCGAAGTCGGCATCACTGGCCCAGTTTGAATGGACACCATAGGCACAAAATATCCTCATTGAGAACCACGGGAATTCCCATGCCTCTATATATAACACCAAATAAATGGATATAAACATCGGAACAAACGGCTGCAAGCCAGAGACGATATAGTTCGACAAATTTTTAGTATAAGTATAACTCGTGTGAGCTCCCCACTAAAGCTTCACATTGTCCATTTCCATATAAGAGCAATGAAGCTGCTACACAGCCAGCTTTTGCCTCCATTTTGTCTGATTTTCCTCCAGACCCAGAGGATTCCCGCCAAAATTCCCGCAACTTGTTGCGAACTGTTGCAACTAGATCACGCTGGATGTTGCTATGTGTAAACGTCACAGGTCGACTGCAACAAGTAGCAGGATGCAGCAACTCGCAACCTGGAGCAACCTGGTGTAAACCCCCTTCAGTTCAATTTGACTGCTGGATATTATTTTTTCATCGTATGGGTTCATTTTTTGCCCGGGGGGGGGGTCACTCCCCATGAGGTATGTAGCACATCAGCGTACCAAAAATTGCGGGTAAAGGGGTGTTTTTCGAGCTGCAACGGCGGGTTCCGCGCTGGGCCGAATAAGCCTCCCCTATTTCACCCATAACCCCGCAGAAAGCCCACGGGAATACATAAAAAGACCCCCC